>PQWD01013253.1:0-14554 GCA_019425675.1 Leucinodes orbonalis | reverse complement strand
ACTTATCCTTCCTACTAGCGCTAGGTACAATCTTTTTTTGGGAATTGGGAACTAGACTCAGGTGCTTATCTCATGATCTAGGCGTCATTGACCAGTCAATGAGGCTTTTGTCCGGTGGTGGACTTTACTACTGTAATAACATAAGTAGATAGAGAATGACGTTAGACAAAATGCTTTCCTCAGTTGAATAAGTATTTTTAATGTTAACTTTAGAAGTTTCTAATTTAAAGCAGAGTTGAATAGTTAATATTACTGGAATTTGACATACATCTAATTCTTAACCGGATCTTTGCATTTTATATGACGTTTTTGTCATAGCTAGTTACCTAATTAAAGTAACGACGCCATATTGATTTATGAAAATTACCTAAGATTAAGCATAGGTACTAGAAGACATGTCCAGTTATGTCCAGCAGAGGAGATTTTTAAAGCTGAGAGTCATTTGCGCTCGCCAATTGTCTGGTGAAGTTGTAAAGGCTATTTGCGGCCAACAGCAGGCCAGATCGAAAAAAAAAAGGAGGAGAGTCAAAGCGAAAGATTTACTTTATTTCCACATCAATAAATTCTTAATATCAAATGAAATTTTACAAAATTAAATTAAATTAAATTTTATAAAATCATATTATCGAAAAATTAAGTATAAACACTGTGCGCTTCAATCTACTGCAGTCCACTTTAGACTTGTCGCGTTTTGTGCAAGACATTTCAGTCTTTTGGCCTGTGCCAGTGACTCTGGAACCCTTCGACCGGAGAACGTTCTTTAGTACGGTTTGATTTTTTAATATTAATGAAGGGAAATATGGTGCAGGCATACATATTGGAATGATGACAATTTATTTTGTATTGTACGGAAGGATCTCTAGAAGTCTTGGTAAAATGACTCTGTTAACATAAAAACATTATTGGAGTTTTCCAAAACTACATCAGAAAAAATAATGTCGTCACGCTTTTCTTTTTAGTAAGTACCGATGCATCGAGTTAAAACGTTGTCCTGCAAGTACTTATATTAAAATTTGCGTTTATTAAAAATAGTGTGTTAACGAAAGTTGCAATTAATTGTACGTGTTATATTTTGGTTTATATTTAGTATTTATTCAATTAATGAAATAGGTACTTTAATGATGGGCGTGAACTTTGATCCTTCAATAGTTGGGTTGGGAATCGTGAAATTGATAAAATATTATTAATTTTATTTTTGATTGATTTATCCAGCTAAAAGGTTGCACAGTGGTATTTTATTACGTATATTTTTAATAATATCAAATTATTTTCAGCTTTAAAAAAACCAGTTCATACTATTTTAAGAACGTGTGACTACAGTGACAGGTTTAAAAATAATATTTATACTTTTTATACTAATAAAAATTATTCAAATACCTACGCACCGGATAATTTTTCACAATTAAAAAGCTATGATTTTTTTCCCGTAATATTTGGCAGCCGCCGGTAATAAAAGTATACTATTTGTGTTAATTATTAGAATAAGTAAAGGGGGTATGGCTCACTTACCTTCTCTCTTCACCTGCTGCACGTCGAGAGTGCTGTGCCGACGTCTCTGCCGCCCTTATATAGGTCGGGACGCCCGTCACCCCCGTGGTTCCAAAACTTTTGCGGGGGATGAAAGTATTATTTTTTCGACAATAATTAAAAAAAATAGTTTAATAAATAAAACAAATGAGTGTTCTTACTTTTACTTTTTTTTATTTCAAAAGGATCATAAAATATTCATTAATATTAATGATATCAAAAATTTTATTTTGTCAAACGAGAGTTATATAATTTTAGTCTATTGTTATTTTATTGTAACAAAAGACAAGGATAAAAAATAATTGTACCGGCTATTTATTTATGTTAGATCGAATAAGTTAGTAAGCGTAGGACGCCCTCCGGCCCGATGGACGACTTGTGAAAGGTAGCCGCTCTGATGGAGGCTTGATGAGAAAAGCGAGATATCTGATGAATTTAATGGAGGCGATGTCCGACAGTGGACTAATTAGTTCGAAATCAAAATCTATAAAAAATAATGCGGAGTGCGAAACTCATTAACGTCGATTTATTCAAGTGATTCCTTTTACCATATATTTATTCTGATGACACAAAAAGGGTTTTATTAAGACAGAAAACATAAAAGTGTCGAGGAAAATTATTTAAGTACTATATTTATTTTACCCATATAACCACTCGAGGTATTACCAGCAATAATTTAATGAACGCCGTTCTAAACCAAACAATTATGCATTGAATTATACTCAGGATTGATTAGCTATAATACACTTTGAAGTCATTGGGTCCTTTGTATCATCAGTGGATAATTAAGGTGAGAAAATGATGAGATGCAATAAAATGAAATTCTTTAAAAACGTCATTTGAATAAATCGCGAATTTAAACTCATACTACTTCATCATCATCATTATCAAATGTTAAGTACATTTGATAATGATGATGATGAAGTATTATGAATAATACCTGTACTAATGACACATTCTGTTTGCAAATAAATATATTTGATATTTGATCATCAGTACAGTCTAATATGCTCACTGCTGACAAAGGCTTACCCTAATGATTTCCACGCGTTCCGTTCCATAGCTTGGCATCACACTGCTACCTTAACCATCTGGCTGGTGTCGTAATATTTAAATACGGCGATCCAAGTTGATCAACAGGTAAAGTTTGAGAGTCAGCGTCACTATGGTAGCGGAATTCACTCACGTTCGTATCAGATAATCATTTACCCGCGAGCGGTCTAAGCCGCGTTGTGCCCACACCGTATTTCGGGACATCAGGCAAATGTCGATGCTCGCCATTTTTTACATGATCGGGTTCAGCATTGCGAATTGAATTTTAAACCGCATGATGTATGATTTAATATATTTATCAGTTCTTCTTTTTACACTTCGCTTTGAACTATGGAAAGCCTCCTTAGAGTCATATTCAGCGTTGATTTACATCGCTGTGTGATCCGGAGTTGTGGGTTCGAATTCCGAACGCAGACCGCATAGTCAAAGTTACTTTGTGAGATTTTTACCACTTTTGGTGTAATCAAATCAAATCATAATATATTTATTCAATTTAGGTTCGTAGAACACTTATGGATGTCAAATTTGATTCTAACGATTCCAATTTTAATGGTTGTGACGTCGGACACCAAGGCTCCGGGTTCGATCCCCGGGGCTCTCCGGGCAGTACAAACATTTGTGTGCATGAACATGTCTGTTTGTATTGGCATTTGTTTATTCTATGTAAAATGTATTTACAAAAAAAAGGAAATTACTGGCTAAATGCTAAGTTTTGGATTGGGACTAGATGACGCTGTGTGAATATTAGTGAAAATTATTTTTTAATTTTAAATTTATACATTTTCATCATCATCAGCTCATTAAACATCCCCACCGAGGGGCACGAGCCTACCCGTATTGGGCCTAGGGTGATTAGGCCTTAGTCGTCCACGCGGGCCCAGTGCGGATTAGACGACTTCACACACAACCTTCGAATCTCTTCGCAGGCGTGCATGAAGGTTTCCACACGATGTTTTCCTTCACCGTAAGAGCATCGGATAATGTACGTATATTTTCGAAAATTCGAAATAATTGGTACGTGTCGGATTTGAACCTCAGCCCTCTCGGTAGAAGGCGACAGTCCACACCACTAAGCCACCGACGCTCTTATTGAGCCACCGACGCTCTTGCTGAGCCACCAACGCTCTTTGTAAACTTTATTTACGGAGAAATAACAGTAATAGAGAAAAATAAGGACACTGCAAAAGATTGTAACTAAATTTTTTTTATATATAACAGTAAGTTAACGTATGAGTTAAGCGGCTCGGACAATTTTTCGTTGATATTTCATCGTGGTTGTGCATATCACATAGATATCAGGAAGACGAATTTTTAGAAGCCTGGTAAAATTCTATTGATGATTCTGTGCCGGTATTGGTCGTTGGTTGTGTCACAGAAAATATTGCACCTTAATACAATGTACCATATGTCAGGTTTAGTTTGAATGGTTCCTGGGGCAATTATGAGAGAAATGTGTACTTGTCTGCATAGCTGTAGATTCACGACATGCCTAATAAAGTGTGTACAACTGCACTGTCGCGTTTTACTAAGTTAATTTACCACATAATTTACTAATTCCTGATTGTTTGCCAAGGTAGTTACAAAGTTTAAAAAGATTTTATAGGGAACACCTAAATCTGTAAATAATGTTAAATCGTACTTCACTGTAAAAGTTGCATGTGCATCAATTGTCCTGAATCGGTCGGTTAACCACACATGGCTTTTTATAGTGACACCTGACTACAGCGCTGGGGCTCTGATTCCGTTAATTTTAAAATGCGCCATTAAGATCGTATTTTTGCCTCAATAAACAAAACAATAATCGTTTAAAATATTTTTTTATGTCATGAGGTGAACAGGCCGGCCTGGATGCTCACCTGATGGTAAGCGATACGCCTGACCATGACAGAGCGGTATTGAAGGAGCCAACCATTAATAAACAGTTATTATCCTCCATCAATGCCGCACTGCGCCCGTCACCCGAGACAACAGATTTTAGTCTCCTATACCTAGTAATTTCATTACAGTGCCCTCATCCCGAAACACATAAGTGCATAACACTCATATTTCACAGGACGATATCTGGCACTACGGTGCTACCTACCTAGACGAGTCAGTATCGAGTCTACCACCAAGTCGTTTGTCAACTGACTGTCATACATGTCAAGGACTATTTATTGTGTCTCAATTTTAAAATTTTAAATTTATTTATTTATTGGACAACAACAAGAACATACACTTAGGAAATTCAATTACAGTATTAGACACACATTAAGTGATGCCTTAATTATAGGCTGCCACGGCTTTCACAGACAAAACTTGCAAATAAAATTTAAAAAACAAATACATATATAACTATTATAATTGGTATTCTTCTACGTATTAGACATTTGTCATAATGGTTTATATAACTTGATACACAAAAAAGATTGAATAGGCGTACTTTGAAATAATAGAATAAGACACTGAAGTATGATAAGTCGCATTTAGTTGTTGCCCATTTAACAAAATCGGTTGTTCTAAAAAACGATATTTGCTTTAACTAACTATGTAGAAGCTCAGTTGCGTAGCAGTTAGTGCATAAGTTTGTTTTAAATGAAGCAAACGAGCATTGAGCGACCTGATGGAATCACATCTACCACGAAAACACCGGTGTTTCGTCTATGGGCTTCTTATTTAGTTGTAAAACTTCCAAAAGTTTCACAATTGCGTTGCTTAACTTTAAGGAAAAATACGCTCCTAACTTAACCGTTGCAATGTCACACCCGTCCGAAAATACTGCTTTTGAGAAGTCTTTCTATATAAATAATGTGCGAGGCAGCATCACAAATCTAACGATGGTAAAGCGCACAGCCATCGAGAAGATAATATTAATAAATTTCTTTATTTCTCACCATCCAAGAAAAAATACAATTATTGTTTGTATTGCCCAGGGTTCGGGTTCGATCCCCGGGCAATACAAACATTTGTGTGCGTGACTACCGAAGAGAGTACAGTTTGTACTCTTTTGTTTAGGTAAATGTGTTCGAAATTCGGAATATGTGTATGTTTGCTGTCACTGCATTCGGAACACTTTTTTCGATTGTTTTGTGAGCATATCACGAATCCATACTTTTTTACATCATTGATCGTAAATGATCCAATTCAATATACCTACATTGTATGTTGCAATCTAGAAGTAGGTGCCTAGGAAGATTGATCTATGTAGGTACGCTCAGCGTTCGTCGCTGATCCTCCCAGGTCGCTGTGTGAGCTGGGGGCCGTAGATTCGAATCCCGCGGGGAAACCGCATTGTGAATGTCAGTTTGAATCATTGTAGGCTGAATCGCCTGATTATCTGAAATGAAAGGTGTTTTCGTATTTTAAAGGGTGAGTGGGGTGGTGAGGCCGCCCGCGTTTTGGGTGATGGCCTCTATCTTCCAATGGATATGCTGTGTGAACGCCTGTTGCGTGTAGTGGGACGTTATAGGCTTATGATGATGATGACATCGCTGAAACACAGGTGAAGTAAAGTACTTTACTTCAAAGTGAAGTAGGTACTTTAAATATTCTAAGTGCTTGACTTTATATTATAGACATTGTATCGTAATTTTCCATGTTGACCTCATTAGCGATTCGAACAAAATAATAATAATAATAATATTTATGGATCTTGACCTCAAAAACAATTTAAACTTTTGAGATTTCTAAGTATTTAATAGTTTAAGTATAGTATTAACTTTGTCAGTTATGCAATGAGATTTCTATAATAGGTATTTATTCTTTGCAAACAAGTCCCAAAATTTTGTATTTGTATTATGTGAAATTTTCGCCATGTTAACACTTTTAGCAAAACAGATTTTCCCTCCACCTGATGTAATCCAAAGCAAAAGTATTTTACTTATACTATTACAAACGTATACCATGAAGTTCCTTTACAACCTGTATAGACCGTAAAGTAAATTAACTTTCAGTGAACCTGTGAAGCGTATACGACTGACGTTAGCATCACTAATGAATAGCTTCCTGCCTCACAATATGCAGAGGGTTACAGGGTAGTTATCGTGCTAGGAAACATACTATTAAATAAGGGTGTAAGTTAGTTATTAATTAAGTTTTTTATTAAGTTAATAACATGGTAATATAATATCTTTTGGAAAAACAAATTCATCTCTCGATTGACGACCCCTGTGGTGCTATGGTCAAGACGTAGGCTGCTACACCAAGGGAATATTGAACCTGGTAGTTCAATCCCAGGCAGTATTAACATTTGTGTGCATGAACATGTCTGTTTAATGGTTCGGGTGTTTGCTATTCATAATGTGTATATAAGTACGTTTATCCGTTGTTAAGTACCATAATACAGGCTTCAAGCTTAACTTGGGGCAAGATGGCGCTGTGTGAATGTCAGTGGATATTCATTAAATATTTATTCCACCATCCAAATAATCTGAGCATTGTAAGAACATATTATGAATTATCAATTTCTTGAATTTCAGAACTAATACAAAGAAAAGATACCACATTCGCGGACGACATTGGTCAATACTTGTGAATTAATTGTGGTGGAAGGGAGATGACGGAATCAGTAGGTGATCATGCAATCTCACCTTTTTATTTTCGCATTAATAGATATGCCTTTAATATTAGAGTGTGTTAGAGTGAGCGGTGAGATAGGTAGTTCATTTTTTTATTAACCTCAACATTATTATTTAATTTTCACACTTTTGTCCACATTGCACGCTGTGGCACTGGCAACTGACTTATTTATAAATAAAGTGACAATTTGTTCAATTTTATGTTTGTCCCTGTTCTTTTCTGCTAAGCCACTGGCTTATTTTGTTGAATGTCCTCATACAATTAAAAAAAAACCGCCGAATTTTAATTTCCCTATATGCGCAATTATCCGAATGGGGGAGACATAAGTCCAGCAGTGGACTGCGATTGGTTGAAGAGAACATTTAATCATGAGCTCTACAAACCAGACACGTGCCATTACCACAAGTTTTGTTTAAGTATATTTTAAAAAAGGTTTCCACTGATTCTTTAACTTCATTACGAAATAAGTTTAACAATGGTAAAAATTGCTGCGAGAAAAAGTTTTAATTGTACAAGATCCGAGTTTCTAGCAATTATTCAATTAAGATTTGAATAAAAATTAAGTCTCTCATTCTGTTTATTTAATAAGTGAGGTAAAAGGCGGGATATTAAGTGTCTTCGCATAGTTTAATTTTCCAATTTCTTTTGATAAACTGTCTTAAAAATTGTTTGTTTCATAGTAATTGGTACTAGACGTTGCACACCAGTCATTGACTTTGTAACTTAATTGGATTAAAAAAAGTTATGAAAATGAGTTAATTTTGTTGTTGAATAGAAAAATATGTTGAAGTTATAAAAAATACTGATTAACGCTATTTATTCAAAGTGAATTTAGAATCCATCAGCCTATTAATGTACTCATATTATGAAATGTTTTTATGGGAACGTAATACCATACAGATTTATCATAATTATAAGTTATTTTTTATTATTATTTTTGTATCAATAGCTTTGCCTTATTTATTCTTTATTCTGGGTGATGTACTATGAATCAAGTGTAGGTTTTATATTAAAATTTTTGGTTATCACCTGTTTATTAGAATTGTCTAATGGTGCCTACCAATTAAAATCAACCAGAAAACCGAATAAATGAGTGAAAATGTTACTATTAAGACACAATAACGATCATATTAGCGCATTTAAATTAACTGATTTAGGGCCTTGGTAGAACGTTCAGTTGACGATGGTGTAAGTAAGGCACCTTATAGGTTATCGGATGAGAAGCCAAAAATTATCATCTAGAGTCATTCCATGATTGTTATGTTTATGTTAACATAAATATTTAAATTATAGGACTTAAGATACTTGTATTTTAAAATTAACCCTCCTCCTCTCTCCCAATATTGTTGCTGTGCCCGACAGGGTCCATAAGGTCCTATGTTAATTGTAAGTCCACCTCTGTAATAATTATGGAATGCAATAAAAACTGAGTATTGAGCCACGTTATGCCGTTTGTCTCGGGTACTGCCACAGAATGAAGAATAAATCTGTGGGTACTTCTGGGAATGGTAGTAGTCACCCACCCAGTCCACATTGGGTCCACATGGATTACGGCTTATAATCGCCTTGTTAATAGAATTTTGAATTAAATAATGGAATAATAATTACAATTATACTAGGTGGTAGACTCGGTTCTGAGTTGCCTAGGTAGGTACCATCGCAGTGCGAGATATCGTCACATGAAATAGAAATGTTTTGCATTTCTGTGTTTCGGGATGAGGGCTGTAGCTAGTATTATTACAGGGTATAAGACCTAACTTCTGTTGTGAGGGGCGGGGTGCGGCATTGATGGACAAAACTGTCTATCAGTTGTTGGCCTCCATCAATGTTGTTTCATGGTCAGGCGTGTCACTTACCATTAGATAAGCATCCTGACCAAACACTTTATACGATAAAAAAATAATAAATCTAAATTTATAACATTTTATGTTATAAATTCTAGCCTCCATTATTGATGATTGAAAATGTTTTCTAAATAGATCACATAATGCTCAGGTATGGTAAAAACTTTGGTATTATAAAGTCTTCATATAGACAAAGTCTTCGATAATGATGTTTTAAAACACAAGTCTGAGAGCCATTTGCACTCGCCAATTGCCCAGTGAAGCTTTAAAGAGCGTCATCGGCCAACAGCAGTAGTCATATAAAAAAGGGGCTTAAATTTATATCTACAACCAATCAAAATTTGTTTAACACAAGCCAACAAAATTGTTTGCTTCTGTCTGCGGCTATGAATTATTTAAAACATCACGCACGAGGCAAATTGAGAGAGAGTGCCGGATGTTATTCGTGATCATATTAAGCTGCGCGGTATACTTGAACCGGATCGTCATGGCACCGCAGATAATATATTTTTGTATGTAAAATAGTACATATATAAAACAGTAGTAAGTCGGTGAAATTTTTTTCAAACTAATAAAATATAGTTCCCAAATAAATGATTGATCTTCAAAGGGACCTTTTACTAGCATTAATATTTTTAATATAATCCTACCTTTACAACACAATTTTACCACTCACTAAGCGATGATGAAATACTTGAAAAAAATTACGTCAGTTTATAAGAGTACGTAATCTTCTTAAGAATTTTCAACTTAACTAATTTGCTTTTGACTTTCAACTGACATTTTAAAAAGCTCATTTCTATGTCCTCTGTTGTGGCAAATGTATATTAGCGGCGGTATTATTAAGGTACAATCAGGTGAAATATTTGCCCCCTATAGCATAAAATATGGCTGGAACATCTCTAATTAGAGGACGCTCGCTTAATATAAAAACCTTTAACTTTTAATTAAAATAATAATAAGCGCGGAGTACTTTACTAGGTGGTAGACTCGATACTGAGTCGTCTAGGTACCACCGAAGTGCCAGATATCGTCCCGTGAAACAGGAGTGTTATGCACTTTTGTGTTTCGGGATGAGGGCACTATAGCTAGTGAAATTACCGGGTATAAGAGACCTAACATCTGTTGTCTCGGGTGACGGCGCAGTGCGGCATTGATGAAGAATAATAACTGTCTATCAGTTGTTGGTCTCCTTTAATGCCGCTCTGGCATGGTCTGGCGTATCACTTACCATCAGGTGAACGTCCAGACCGTCCTGTACACTTATAACATAAAAATAAATAAAAAAAGAGTTGGGAGCATAGAGCGTCGGTGGCTCATTGGTGTGAACTCTTGCTTTCCGATTTGGAGGGTGCAGGTTTAAGTCCTGCCAAGTACCAACGTGTTTTCGAAATTAAAAGTACTTTATCCGACGCTTTTATGGTGAAGGAATACAAGTGAGGTAACCTGCGCACGCCTGCGAAGAGATTCGAAGATTGTGCGTGAAGTAGGTCAATCCGCACTGGGCCCGCGTGAACGACTAAGACCTATACACCCTTTACGGGCCAACCTGTAAAGTGGGTAAAAGGTGGTGGTCGTGCCCCTCCGTGAGGACGTATAATGAGCTATAATGATAAATAAGCTCTTAGGGGCGAGACGAGCCCATCACCCGCTGGTGGTATTAGCTTTACCTATGCTAATACCATCGGTGCAGTCAGTCTCCATCGGGCAGCTTGTGGCGAGCTGATGGTGTGTGGCGCGCACCTCGGTACCGACGCTCCGGCGAAGTCTCTCGCCTTTCTCGCTCGAAAAAATATACTTACCCATATCTTTGTGAGACTGGTGCCTGGAGGGATTTGTAGGAAACCTGAACCAGTTGCCGTTTGCAGTTGCCTCACCATGGCGCTCCCGCGAATAAAACTCGTATAATAATCATAATAGAAATAGAATAGTAGACAACAAGACATTTAGTTAGACACAAATAGTTTTATTTTTGCTTTAATTCAAATATGTGTGTGTATATGCGTGTGTGTATATGCGTGTGCATTTATATGTATGTTTGTAAGCGTATGCATGAATGAATAAGTGTATTTAGTTGTGTGTTTGTTAGTGTGTAAATAGGGTTATTGAATCAGAGAAGTATCTTATTATTGTATTTTCTATGTTGTACTGGAAAACGAACAGAAGTGACGAACGAACATCGGAACTTCTAGGTCCATAGGTTAGTGATATTATTAAATCTTTACAAATTGGCAATGATATTCTGTATATATAAAGGTAGATACGCCACCCGTGCCTCAAAAACGAATCGCCAAAAAAAATACAATTGTAGGCTCTTAGTTTAGGTAAATATACGCGGCTACTTCCCATTTCGTAAACTTCCCATATCGTAAACCTCAAATTGTACCTATCAAAAAGTTGCGTTTGGTAAACATTTCATTCCTTTATACATTTAATCCCCTCATTGGAAATATATGAATGTGTGCTGTCGCTGCATTTGGAACACTTTTTTCGATTATTTTGTTTGCATACCGCGAATCTATACGTTTTACATCATTTCAAATTAGGAAGTAACGCGTAACAAAACCATGTGATTCATTTGTTTTGAAAACAATCTGAATATAAATTAGTTTTTAAATATATAAGATTAAGAAACTGTTCTGCTTAGACGCTAGCCGTTACTTTTCTAAGTACATTCTCAAAAAAAAGGTTTTACCAAGGAAATATTAGAAACAATCGCAATATCTCTATTACCAAGATTATTCGGGCATACTATTTCCATATCGGGCAGTCATTTTGTTTAGTTTTGGATAAAGAACGAAGAAACATTATAACCACCCACATGGTTCCCTTTAACCTTAGACAGGGGATTTTTCGGATCTCAAGTCCAAGGTTGGTGATTTGTGTGTCGCGACATTCAATGCCATTGGTAAGTTGTAAAAATGTCAAATACAGTACAATTTAACTTCATATTTTTTATATTCACAGAGATGACGTCTTGTACTTTCGTGTGGGTATTCACTAATTGAACTAGCCGCCTTATCTTTCGAAGGGATTAGCATTCAGCAAGCTACGACAGACGACTTGCGAGAGGTCTCTGGTGGAGGCTGGATGAAAAAATCGGAGGTTCGGGAGATCTGGCGCAAAATAGGAGACACCTATGTCCAGCAGTGGACTGCGATAGGTTGAAGAGAGAGAGAGAAGCTACGACAGACGGGTCTCAAGGCTTCCCACTTGCCAATAGGTACTCTTACGTGTAATAAATATAATATGGACTAAATGCGGGATTTCACTAGTTAAATTTTCCACTTACTTGGTTTGTAAGAATTCTTATCATTAGTGTTACCTTTAAAAATCATCATTGCAGCGCAATATTTTTACTGTTGTAGTAGTCTCCCAACTGACTTTAATCATCCAGAGATAATAAAATAGTACATCATCATCATCATCATCAGCTCATTAAACGTCCCCACCGAGGGGCACGAGCCTACCCGTATAGGGTGATTAGGCCTTAGTCGTCCACGCGGGCCCAGTGCGGATTGGACGACTTCACACACACCTTCGAATCTCTTCGCAGACGTGCATGAAGGTTTCCTCGCGATGTTTCCCTTCACCGTAAGAGCGTCGGATAACGTACATATATTTCGAAAATTCGAAAATACATTGGTACGTGTCGGGATTTGAACCTCAGCCCTCCCGGTAGGAAGGCGACAGTCCACACCACTGAGCCACCGACGCTTGAATAAAATAGTACAACCCCATGTTATGTCTGACTTTTATGGGGATAAAAGTCAGACATAACATCCTTTTACCACTTTTTATGTGTACCACGTCTCACCAAGAATTTCTGCAGAGTTTAGATTCACGGCAATCAAAGTGCTAAAGTAAAAATTTAATGTTTTAATGAGGATATTTTTGCGTTGAGCGTTAGTTATAATTGGATTCGAAAGCCTAGTTTATCTATCCATTAACTAACTAAGGTAAAAGGTCAAACCCACACGTAGGTAACGAATTCGTTTTAAAGCAAGATTCTAGAAAAATAATTATGCTAATGTATCGTTAAGACAAGCTTTCTGCATACACGTAAATTAATGCAACAAACTTAATTAAAACTTAATTTAGTAACTTAACATACACTATTAATTAAGTTTAAATTAATTTCACTTAGTAAAGTCCTCTAATACGTTGACATAGATGAACTCTGAATGAAAATTGTCTGCACAATATTAGTCTGGTGTTTTTTATATGTATTAAAAATTGCATTCATTATATTTGAAAATTCATTATATTTGGAACAGAAGTAGTTTACTTGACTTATTTTCGTTCTTCTATATGTACCTACATTATATTTCCATCAGATGAGCCGTTTGCTCGTTTGCCTGCTATAGCATAAAAAAATCATTGTCAAGCCCACCACTCACCTTCAATTTCATCATCAATCTTTCTCATGACCACCGCATTACCAGATAAGAGAAGAACTGTGCTTCGAGAAGAAGGCACTGTAGCTAGTTAGATTACTGCGTATAAAAAACTAAACCACTATCATCCTGGGTAATGGACGCAAGGCTGTGTAGCAGGAAAGACTAAAAATTGCCAGGCTAGTGTACCCTTTTAACCCTTGCGAGGTTTTCACTCCAAATCTTCGAAATCTTGGTCAGCTGGTTCTTATTTTAATGACTCTTAAAAAATTAATACTTTTGTGACTATACAAAAATGATTCATTAACTGCCATCTATTTAAAGACAATCAAAACAGCATCCAAAATAAATGCAAGGGTAAAAAGCGCCTCTTCATGATGCTCCAAGCAACTTAAGCGCCATCTACTGTAATTGTATAAACTTTAATCGTAAGCCAGAGATGTTACCGACATCTATGGAGGGGTGCACGCATTATTGTTAAAGAAGGGGACGCATAGATGGCAGCACTGTACTGTATCTATAATGGAACGCGTTAAATTTTATTTCAATGTTAATTTAGTGCGCGTTGGGTAAATGTAAGTCAAGTTTAATGGTAATTTGCTTAGTAGCTGGAGTAAACAACTTTAGCGGAGGACCGGGATATCTGGCGCAAAATGGGGAGACCTATGTCCAGTGGACTGCGATAGGTTGAAAAGTAGTAGTAGTAGTAAAACAAATTCTTTCATTATCAAAGTCCCCAAATGTTCACTTTTAAACAAAAGTGAATATTTGGCCGAATACGAGCATCAATAAACTCGCCGAGTACGCGGGGCAAATACAGAGCCTTAACAAAGTGCTCGGCCCATATATAGGATCATTTAAGGTGCAAACTACAAAATTAATGACAATCTTTTAACAGATGACTCAATGATACCAAAATAATGAATAAAATGATATACTGTCGGAAATGCTGATCGAGAGATGGGCGCAGTCTCTGAAGTCTGACTTTTGCAGATATTAACGCTTACTTAAATTTGATTGTGATAAGATTTTTACAGTTTCAAATAAAGATTATTTTAAATTTTTTTTTTAGTATAGGGGGCAAACGAGAAGACAGATCACCTGATGGAAAGTGAATACTGCCGCCCATGGACATTTGCAACACCAAATGCGACAATATTACAATATGTTACATAT
>PQWD01013252.1:0-21520 GCA_019425675.1 Leucinodes orbonalis | reverse complement strand
GATCTCAAGAGAAAGAGAAGGGAGGATGGTTGATGCTAAATGTCACGCGCTGACTGCCAGCTACATGCGGGAGAGACACGAAACGGATGACAGCGTACCTGTTTGTAAGATTACCAATTCAAAAGTTTATTTTGTAACCAAGTGAACATAGGTTCTTAATTCATGGTCTAGTGGTCATAACATACATAGAAAACTCTCAAACCAATACAGACATGTTCATGCACAAAAAAAAGTACATTTGTGCGATTTCACCCTGTTTGGTTAGAATTGTCCTAATTTGGAGGCTAAATCATCTGATTTCTGAAATAAAAATCTATTCCTCGAAGCACACGTTAGTCTTTGGTCCCGGCAACAATCATCATCATCAGCTCATTGAACGTAACGAACGTAACCCTTCGGTGGGGGCACGAGCCTACCCGTAAGGGTTTTTAGGCCTTAGTCGTCCACGCAAGCCCAGTGCGACTTGGCCGACTTCACGCACAACCTTTGAATCTCTTCGCAAGTGTGCGTAGGTTTCCTCACGGTGTTTTCCTTCACCGTAAGAACGTCGTATAACGTACATATAATTTTGGAAATTCGAAAACATATTAATAGGAGGATAACAGTCCACACCATTGCGCACGCCTGCAAAGAGATTCAAAGGTTGTGCGTGAAGTCATCCAATCCGCACTGGGCTCGCGTGAAGCTCTAAACACCGTACGGGCTCGTACCCCTTGGTGGGGACATTCAATGAGCTGATGATGAAATGAGTAAATAGACGTTTGTATATAGTATGTTTGTCCTGTCCAGTGTTTGATAAATAGTCAATGTTAATTGTAACTGTTTTGGTGTATGTGTAATAGCTAAAGCAACAATAAATGCGTAATATAGACTCATTTTAGGAGAATATAAACTATTGTATTCAAGCACATAAAACATTTAAATAATTCCTTGAATATTTTCAATTTATCTACTTGTACCGTTTGCAGGTCAGTTCTATGAGGGCTTCAACAGGGAAGGCAAGGAGTCAATGCTGCCCTACGGTGTATACACAATCGATGATCTCAAACAGTACGGCGCTGATAGGAACTGGTGTCCTCTTGGCCCGGTTTGCGGTCAGTATTTGCATTTAGTGAAAGTTTGCCCAATTTATCCCAATTTTGGGCTGAATTTGTTGTTTTAATGTATTCATGAAGAAAAAAACATATATTATCAACAGACAATCCAATTTATTATATGTCATCATCATCATCAGCTCATGAAACGTCCCCACCGAGGGGCACGAGCCTACCCGTATACGGTGATTAGGCCTTAGTCGTCCACGCGGGCCCAGTGCGGGTTGGTCGACATATATGTATATATCACACAGCGCCAAGTTAAGCGTAAAGCCTGTATTATGGCTACTAAACAACGGATAAACATACTTATATACATTTTTTTTTTGTAATATTATTATACATAGAAAACACCCAACAGACATGTTCATGCACACAAATGTTTGTACAGCCCGGGATCGAACCGGGAACCCTTGGCATAGTAGCCTTCGTCTCGGCCATTACTCCACATGGGTCGTAAATCGATAAGTAATAGATTATTTTCAACACCTTCGACAGATAATCCATGCGGAAATAGTAGTATACTCATACCACTACCTGCTAGATCCGAAAATAGCCGAAGTGGTATCGAAGGAATTGAACAAAGAAGCGGTGGTGGTGTTCGACGAGGCCCACAATATAGACAACGTGTGCATAGACTCGCTCAGCGTGAAGATCACGCGCCGAACCATAGACAAGAGCACGCAGGCTTTGCAGGAGCTGGAGAAGACTGTGGCACAGTATGTACACTATTTTTTCTATTAATTTTGGCTTCATGCTGTTATATAAATATCATATCCACTGACATTCACACAGCGCCATCTAGCCCCAAGTTAAGCGTGAAGCCTGTATTATGGGTACTAAACAATGGTTAATCATACTTATATATATTTTTTTAAAAACATACATATTATACATAGAAAACACCGAGATTACACAGACATCTATCCACACAAATTTGTACTGCCCCGGAAACACATACAAATGCCCCACAAATGTTTGAACCCGGAACCCTTGGTGTAGCAGCCGACGTTTCCACCGCTTCACCAAATGGGTCGTCATAATAATCTGTGTTAAGCAAAATATATTTATTAATGTGCAAGTGCCTGTTTGTGTTGAATGAATGAATACTAATAGCTCTAGTACGCAACAATAAACCTTATCTAATTATTGGGACTCTTATTTTTGTTATAAATATGTCGATATAAACTCCCTGCCTAGTAAGTGTAACAACACTTGAGTCAATTTTCGCGCTCGTCTGTAACAACTCCAGTACAATATGATATGTCATTCCCACTGCGCAAATTTAAATCTTTGTTATTAGATGCATTTGGGTCCGGAAAAAAATATTGTTTCAGATATATAATTTAATTTTTAAATTGTTAAAATTTATGTAATTTAAGTAATTTATTTAAAGACATAAATTAGTGCATGTCGTGGCAGCCTTTAAGTATAACAGCGATTTGTTATGTTAGTAATAAGTTTTAATTGTGAATGATATCATCGTTTGTTATGTTGGTTGTCCTTAAATAAATAAATAAACACTAATTGTCAACATCAAACATCTCAACTTGTCGCGAACTATGGCTATACTGTGCGGTAAGGCCCGTGCCTTGCAGTGTGTCGGAATAGGCTGATGATGATTGTAATGGCCAGGATGCGTGCTGAAGACGCGTCCCGTCTAGCGGCCGAGTACGAGCAGCTGGTGGAGGGACTCCGAGACGCCCCGCGATGACGACACGCTGCTCAACCCCGTACTGCCCGACGAGATACTCGACGGTAAGACAACTATTAACTGAGTTATTCTTCCTCTTCAGTCTTGCCACTGCTTCATACAGATCTCCCCCGTATTGCGCCAGATAATAAATAAATAATAAATATATACTGTCGGAGCGCGGTCGGCTTCGGTGGAATCGGCATCGATCGGTAATGATCGATGATCCGCGGGCGGTCAACCAGGATCCCTGCCACTACGACACTTTGGCTTCACACCGCGTATGCACCGGTCGCAATACCACTCTTGTATTTCGGTCTCGTGCACAAGTAAACCTATAATTACAGTCCGCTATTCGCTGGGTGCGAAGTACTAGGTGGGGGTAACATAATCTACCGCAGCGCTCATGGTGGTCAAAAGTAGAAATAATGTAAGCTCTGTCATCAGATGTATCTGTCAATGGCAAAGTGATTCTACATAAAACATTTTAATATCATTAATTAATCGCATTAGTCCGCTAACAAAATGAGTCACAGTAGTTGTTGTGTTATAAACTGCTAGAATACTGGCAGAAATAGTAAATGCAAGTTTGATATTGTAACACTCACTAACCCGGTCTTCAAAACAATACTCATTTCGATATGAAAACTATATTTAATTTATTACTAGCGATACAGGAACATTTAAATATATTTACTGATATATAATGAAACCATTAATGTAGCTTTTTCTTGTTGTTTTACTGTAAAACTACAACTATAAATGAAGTAAACAAACCCTAACACAATCAAAATTAAACACTTTTCGGACTTACCTCATTTGATTTGAATGACCAAAATGATTTGAAAACCTTTTTTCCACCCAAATCGTGAAATCACAACAAGTTATTAGTCGAAAATATTTGTTATTTTTTCATTTCGATATTTTTTCACAAATATACGACCTAAATGTCAATGTGACAGAGCCCACAAAGTTGTGGACGCTAGTTGGCGCTGTAATCGTGCACAGAGCCAAATCTTTTATTTAACGTCCTTAGTAACGACCCTAACTCTACCGTCATTCATACCTCGCCATCATTTGACGTCCCATTTGGTGTTGCGGTTAAGACGTCGACTGCAACACCAAGAGTTCCGGGTTCGATCCCCGGGCAGTACAAACATTTGTGTGCATGAACATGTCTGTTTGCAATGGTCTGGGTGTTTTCTATGTATAATGTGTATGTATTTACAAAAAAAATGTATATTAGTATGTTTATCCGTTGTTTAGTACCCATAATACAGGCTTCACGCTTAACTTGGGTCTAGATGGCGCTGTGTGAATGACAGTTGATATTTATTTATCTAGCCCTAATTTATGCGAGGAGCTTGTATTATGGGTACTAGACAACGGATAATCGTATTTATATACTTTTTTGTAAATACATACATATTATACATAGAAAACACCCAGACCAATACAAACAGACGGGTTGTTGTTGTTGTTACAAAAACTGTATATAAGTATGTTTATCCGTTGTTTCGTACACATATAACAGGCTAAATGCATAGTTTGGTACTAGATGGCGTTGTGTGCATGTCAGTAGATATATATGAATGTGTGCAGAGGTGGTCCCCGGCAACATCCGGAGCGCGGAGCACTTTCTGTCGTTCCTGCGCCGCTTCATCGAGTACATCAAGACACGTTTGCGGATACAGCACGTCGTGCAAGAGTCCCCAGCCGGTAAGTATTCGCTTTTTTAATTTGAACAATTCAATACCTTGTAATCTCATACGTTATTTAAAGTGTCCACTTAATACTAAGTATTGCCATAGAAAACTCAATCAATACACAAAACCCTAATTATAACATAGTACTAAAGAAAAGTACGCCATTGTAAGTGAATCATGCATTTAAGGCGGTTAGAAAAGAAAGAAAGAAAAAAACATTTATTGGCCAAAATTAACACAGTGTAAAAGAACAAACCATTATTGAATAAATTAATTCTAGTACTAAACAATAAAATTTATACGACTATTGTAAAAGTTATGTGGCCAAAAGGTCCCTGCCTCAGCTCATGCTGCTAAGGTCAGGCAAAGTCAGGCATGCGTGACCAGAACAGCGCTGATATTATAACAGATTTCTGGCATCTTTCAAAAAGAGAGCGTATTCTTATATAAAGGGCCGGCAGCGCATCCCTGCGACCTCAGCTGTTACAAATGTCCATGGGCGGCGGTGACACTTTCCATCAGGTGAACCGCATGCTCGTTTGCCTCCCTATTTATAAAAAAAAAAAAAAAAAGGATCCTAGGTGACGTTGCTGTTTTTCAATTGCTTATTGGGTTTTCTGTTTGTTGAAGCTGTTCACGCAAAACTCTTTACATTTTGTTGAAAAACGTTACCGGGGGCGTCAAAAATCTATTACATATAAAAAAATTGAAGTGTCTGTTTGTAACATGTTTTTTCATGCATATCAATATATATACGGAACACTCCAATACTCAACAGGCCAATCCACTGAAGCGCTTTTTTTCAAAGCATCAAAATTCATATTTTTAGTATAGTATTTTTAATTGTTTTTTATTATATTTTTTGACGTTCATAAGTGTTTTTGTAAGCCTAATTTGAATAAAGAATTTTGAATTTGAATTTGAATACAAAATTTTGAAATGTTTTGCCTGACTGTCTCTCCGTTTGTCTGTTTGTTCCGGGTAATCTCTGAATCGGTTGGACAGATTCGGTCCGGACTTTATTTGGCAGGTAGCTGATGTCGTGAGGAAAAACATGCGCTACTTTTGTTTTAGAAAATATTATTTTAGAAAAATAGGCCGTGCGTTGCGTGTACCGCTCGCTTTTAGATTATGTTTTACTGCGGGAGAATATAATCTTATACAGCGAGGAAAAGTTAGTTTTCAATAAATGTGTTACGTAAATAAAAATAAATACAAATGTTCGTTTATTTTTACCAACACAAATTCTTTTAGATCTTAAACTTATGACATAAGGTGCTTATCATTGGCATATATTTGTGAGGAACTGATGCCTCAAATTGTACGTGATACTTAAAAGTACCAATAGCCGTCTAGGCTCCCATGCAGTGTGATGTAGCAGGCTGATCTCTATGCCAGGGTTCCTCAAGGACGTGTCGGCGCGCGTGTGTATAGAGCGCAAGCCGCTCCGGTACTGCGCGTCGCGTCTGTCCTCGCTGCTCCGGGCCCTCAGGGCGCCGGCCACCAGCGCCTCACTAACCTTGGTGGCCCACCTCGCCACGCTCGTCTCCACCTACACCAAGGGGTTCGTGGTCATCGTGGAGCCGGTGGACGACCGCACCCCCACGGTATCCAATCCGGTGCTGCATTTCTCGTGAGTTACTTCTCAATTTATTAAGTTTTTGTGTATTTTCATTATTTAACTGTTGTCATCGGTGAATACTGTGTACACCTGTTATTGACATACCCATAGTCTAAGTTGTAAGGAAATTGTGTACTTTGAATGCTTTGTGTGTTATATTGTTGGTGTACCTACATAAATAAATAAATACATTTATACTTTTGCGTCCTTGATAAAAAAATAAACTCAAAAAGTGTCCGCAGCAAAAGTCTGCCCATCACGTCATTTGGGCAGAAACTTTATTCATAATCACGTCGCTCGCTACATGTCATAATGACATAGTAGTGTGCTCGTGCTTTTGTACTCTTACTATGAAGCGTCACGGTCAACATTTCAATGAATAATTTTACGTATATAACAATAAATATACGTATGTGTCATGGGGCTCGGACATTTTTTGGTTGACCTCCCTTCGCATTTATTTTGCGAACTAAAATTCACATTCGGCAAATTACAACAGGTCTTTATGTCGACGATTCCACAATTACGTAAGAGAAGTTTTCGGGAAATGTGTCCTATCCGTACTAACATACGCAACTGAGACATAAAATCAAAAACGATGTTAATAAAAAGTAAAGTTTCCGACTGAACTTGCCTGATCAGCAAGTTGTAGTGGTAGTGTACCTATGTCGTAGAAACGTTGGCCGTTGGAGTACACGATTTATGGAGCGGAGACCGCATCCCCAACTAATGAAATTCATGTATTTGCTTTACTTAAGACTTAAATGATTGAAATCTTATATATTGTATTTAGTTCATAAGTGCTTATTGTAAGATTTGTAAGCCTAAATTGAATTAATGTATTTTGACTTTGACAAGTGATAATTTGATACTTCAATTTTTACTTCTTATTGTCGATGATGCAACTACTGAATATTGATTTCAGATGTTTGGACTCATCAATAGCCATGCGGCCAGTGTTCGCGAGGTTCCAATCGGTTATCATTACGTCAGGTAAATTATAATTTCATAATTGTAAAAAAAAAACAGGAAATGTTAATCGAAGCCCTTTTAACAAAATTATCTATAGGGACTTCCCGCACAGTATAACTATGAATTTATTGGGCCGTAACCCACGTTACATTCTCAATATTATAGTTTTAAATAAACTCTGTTAAAATAAGTTAAATTTCAGGGACGCTTTCTCCGCTGGACATGTACCCAAAGATCCTGGACTTCAACCCGGTAGTGATCAGCTCTTTCACAATGACTTTGGCCAGGCCTTGTATATTACCCATGGTAAGACGATTTTTATATCTATTAATAATATAAAACACCTAACATAGCCATATTTATAGACTCTTCGATATCATAAATACTTTAATTTCAGATAGTATCAAAAGGAAGCGACCAAGTGGCGATATCTTCAAAGTATGAGACGAGAGAGGACGTCGCTGTCATACGGAACTACGGACAGTTGCTAGTTGAGGTAAACAAACAAACAAAAAAACTTTATTCAAATATATAATATTTCGATTTCTTTAAATACTTCCCGAAGTAATCACGTGGTCCAAGGCTATAAATGGCTCGGATGGCTCTTTTTTGAAGTACAAATATAGTATTAATATCAGCAGCTGAGCCCCACAACAGAAGAACATATGACATTATACTATGAAAATAGCTAAAGTAATCTAATATTATTTTGACATTTTAATTGTGCTATTGTATCATCCTGTTTAAATATGATTGTGGTTATGTAAGTATGACTTTGGATTTATTTCTTTTGCTTATTTATTTAAATTAGACATGTATTTCTTCATGCATATTCACATTTTAAACACAATGTATATTGTTTGTGAATAAATGAATTGAATCGAATCCAATCTTGCTGTACCAATATCTGTTAAGAGCCTTATTTTCCTAACTGCAAACGCTGCTGAGCTTAGTCTACCTGCCAATGCTTCAATATGAAAATATTTGTTCCATACTTCTTTAATAAATTTATATTTTTATAGATTACATTCCCACAGCGCCATCTAGCCCTGAATTAACCAAAGAACTTAAAGTGTGTTTAGTACACAACAGATATTTAAATATTTGGTGTAAAATCTATTATTTAGGCCGTCTCTGGCAGTCATTTGAATCTGCTCGATAGTAACCATTCCAAATACTAAATTATAGTTGCTAAAAATTTAATGCGCAAGTTATTTTTAAAACGTACCCTTACCCCAACAATAAAGTTGGGTGTGAGTGCCTCGCAGTGGGAGTCAAAGTCTGGTTGATTGTGTATTTTAGAAGTTTCTGCAATGTCTTGAAATAATAAAGCACAGTTATAATGATAAGCGTGAACAATAGGATCGAAAATTATTTCTTGCAAGAATATACAAGTGCAATTCTAGATTACCATGCATATAATTTAAAAACACTTAGTAACATAAACATTATAGATGCTATAGAATAAGTACTAATTTATATTAGCCCTCCATTCAAAACGCCGACATATAGTCGAATATTTAATATTTTATAACAACTCTTTTAATTTCGAACATGAAAAAAAAACTAAAAAAAATGTTATAATTGCAACTGTGCTTTTCATTAAAATAAGCATTACTAATTGATTTTCTTTTTCATACCTCCAAGTTGGCGGTAATGAATGAATGAATATTTAACCATCACTCCCCTGACTTCCACAGCTAACAATGATAATATCATAAATATAACAACCGAATAATTGAGCGTATGGTCTGTGTGCGCAGATAGCTGCGTCGGTGCCCGACGGCGTGGTGTGCTTCTTCACTTCCTACCTGTACCTGGAGAGCGTGGTCGGCGCCTGGTACGACCAAGGTACTACACACTGTAATTAATTATTTATTTGGTTCACCAACAACATAACATTAGTCTTACATTAAAAAGATAAAATTACAATAAATATTTTTTTTTATATAAAAATTTTGGAACCTGATGGAAATTGACGATGCAGGACTTAGGCTTTATCATTTATTTTTTATTAGGCTTAACTTAATGTATCCGCAAACTCAAATAATGCCTATTCAGTCTTACCTTGAAAACCCCTAAATTGTATATATCGGGAAACACAGACGCAGAATGGTCATTCCACTGCTTCATTGCATTGAGTCGTAATAAAGTGTTGTCACTTCATTCATTGTATAATCTAGCCATTCAAATAACTAGCTGATGCCCGCGATTCCGTCTGCGTAAGATAGTATTTATGATTAGCCTATAACGGCCCACTGCAGGGACAAGGCGTTCCCGCTCAGCATAGCCATGGGGATTTCGTTTATATAATAAATAACTAGATGCAGAATCTCACTCAAAAACTGTTCGCGTCAAAATTATGCCCGTCAGTTGAGCAACATTTTCATTCATAATCACGTCGTATGCTCGTGCTTTTTTTTTGTACCCTTTTAATGACGCTTTAAGATCAAAAATGTAATGAATAATTTTATGTCATAAACTAGCTTTTGCCCGCGGCTTCGCTCGCATTAAATTCGGGATAACACGGTACTTTCATTTATCACTATACATAGGATTTCCCCTCCCTCCAACTTTAAAGGTTTCGGGGTCAATTTCAGATTTTTTTTAGCAAAAAATATGTTATAGTGAGCTAACCTTAAAAGATAGACATATGCTGTCGCGGACTTTTTTGTAGACCTTTAAAAGGAGAACAATACTCTCATACATGACTTTTGTGAAACTTTAACCATTTACTCAGCGTACGCAGCGGAAGCTCCAAGTATGAAAAAATACCCCCGATTTTGAAACATTCTTCATTGCTGCTCCGCTTCATTGCTCGTAGCGTGATGATATATACCTTCCTCGATAAATAAGCTATCTAACACTGAAATATTTTTTCTAATCGAACCAGTAGTTCCTGAGATTAGCGCGTTCAAACAAACAAACTCTTCAGCTTTATATATTAGTATAGATACAACATGTGTCAACGTATGTCTTAAGCAGCTAAGATTTTTTTTGGTTGATATTCTTTGTGATTGTAATATAAGTAATTTATTGTTTATCTAAGGGAGATCGTTGTATAAATGTGTACTTAAAATATAGTTTTATGTAAATGTTGTGTTTGTCTAAATTAATATTGTTTATTACTCGCCTATTACTTCACATGGGTTGTCAAATAATAGGTAACACTTTACAATTGATCGATGCAGGTGTGGTGGCCAGCTTACAGCGGCACAAGCTGCTGTTCATTGAGACGCAAGACTCCGCCGAGACCAGTTTCGCACTTATTAATTACATCAAGGTAATAATATTCATTTCTTCGTGAACAATGTTCATCTGTTTGACGTCACTCGCGTGGTGTTGTGCATGCCATTGGGTATTCAATTCTATTGCAAGGTCGCGACATTCTGATACATAATCCGAATTAAATGCTTGAAGGTTTTGTGTATTTGGAATTTCAACATGTATTATAAATACAAATGTGTTATATTTATTAAAAATTGTGATATCTGAGGGCACACCATTATCTCTTAAAGCTCTTCGTCTTTTCTTGGAAAAGAATGGCGAAGTATTATTTTTTTATTTATGTTGGGCTTTTGGGCACAGACTATCGTAGTGGAAGAGAGGTGCTCTAAGATGGAGCAAGCTTGCCCAGAAAAAGCCTATTCACTCGTTTTTCGAATGCCACGGGGTTGTATTTGTTTTTTTATTAATAATAAAGTTATACTGTTTTAACACATGACGGTAAGCCCCATATAATAATATCGTCAGTGGAAAGGATAAACCATGACGGTAAGCCCATATAATAATATCGTCAGTGGAAAGGATAAACACATGACGGTAAGCCCCATATAATAATATCGTCAGTGGAAGGATAAACACATGACGGTAAGCCCCATATAATAATCGTCAGTGAAAAGGATAAACACATGACGGTAAGCCCCATATAATAATATCGTCAGTGGAAAGGATAAAGTGCTTATTTGGTCATTTTGAATTATATATACAGTTCAACTGTATTTTTATTTGCGACGATCTGTCTAGATTTCGTAGCGATTTGAGCACTTTTTGGCGCTTTAGCAGTTCAAATTTTTGACAGATTGACTTAAGTCTTTTGACAATGACTAAAGCGACGCTCCTTCGGGTTTTTTTAACAAAAGTCGCTTAAGAACGTTTTGCGTTACGCTATTCGCATTTAATATTAATCCTACTTTCAACGTCTTTATGCTAAACGCGATACTTATTTTTGAAACGAACAGTGATAGGTACTCTAACTAAAAAAAATCGAAGTGTATTTTGTCTCTTTATAACATCTCTCTGATTCCAATAATATAGTTAGGTTTTTTGTCGAAGTGTATTTTGTCTCTTTGTAACATCTCTGTAACTCCAATAATGTCAGCTATTTTTTTTTGTTAAATTTCAACCTTGATTTGCCACAAATGTCATTTTGGCGTATTTGCATTCTATCGTTTCCACTTACGATATATATATATTGTAATTAGCTGGTATTTTACTGGCGATGTTTTAAGGCAATCTGACAAAAATATGAACAGCAAAAGCGCTAAAAAAATGCTCAGAACGCTACGCTAAACCTTGACAGATCAACGCAGAAACACAAATGCAGTAGAACTGTATATATAAGTGAAAATGGTGCACACGGAAGATCAGTGTCGCGGTGCTTACTAAGGACCTCGACATAAAGCTGAGTGGGCACCTTTCAGTGTCCTTACTGTAATTTAGACTAAGAACTTTGTATGTGTTTGGCACTGAATAAATGATTTTATTATTATTATTATAAAATGTTGGTGTGTGGAGGCGTGCGAGTCGGGGCGCGGCGGCGTGCTGCTGTCGGTGGCGCGCGGCCGCGTGTCCGAGGGCGTGGACTTCGCGCACCACCTCGGCCGCGCCGTGCTCATGTTCGGCATACCGTACGTCTTCACGCAGAGCCGCGTGCTCAAGGCACGCCTCGACTACCTCAGGGACCAGTACCAGGTACCACAACTTACACCAGTCTTTACCAAAGTGGGCGATAACGCCCCCTTGTGGGCGCTGCAGGTCTCAAGGGGGGCGGTAAGAGACCCAGAAAAAAAATGATTAATTCAATTTGAAGTTATAGTGGTTTTTAAATAGGTGAAAAAATGGGGGCGCTAAAAAAATATTTATTCTCAAAGTGGGCAGTAGACAAAATAAGTTTGGGAACCACTGCTTTACACTGAGGAGCATTTGTTTTGTAATCACTAATTGAAATCGATATGTATTGCAATTTGGATTAGTTAAATGCGAGAGCGTCCCATTAACTAAATAATTAACAGTTAAATAGTGAAAGTAAACAGTTGGAAAGAGTGTATTGAAATTATTCAACATATCTTATAGTCCTATATACACGCTTTTACGTGTAAAATAATAAAGATTTTATTAAATACATTTTAAAATATTCAACCTTTACAATGAATTTTATGACATCATGAATGGCTTAAATTATTTTAATTTACTACCATTATTCATTATATCCCTTACAGATCCGAGAAAATGACTTCCTTACCTTCGATGCGATGCGTCACGCTGCACAATGCGTTGGTAGAGTTATGAGGTAAGACATGTAATTTCAAAATAGTTTAAAAAATCAATCATTGTATAGATTTTACACAATATTCAATAATAATTCTTATTATATTAAGTCTTTTCAACAACGAACATAAAAAGCTGTTTATAATTATTTTACGAGTACATAATTAGTTTTTAGCACTGTTTCTGTCTATTGCGTAATCTGATTTATCAGTAAATATAAATCCGTTAAGACATATACTGAAATGTTTATGATGACGAATAATTTTAAATTATTGCAATTTGTTAAGAAGTTTACTTGAACATAACCAATGAACATTTCTAATCATACCAGAACTCATCACTGTGAGAATCGTTCAAAAAGAATTTTAAATGAAGATAGCTTCCCAGTTAAGCAGTGAGGGAAGGCCTGTGCCAGCAGAAGAGCGTTAGGGGCTGATAATAATAAATGCATTAACAAGTTTTTGTCTATTTAGCGCCGGTGGCTCATTGGTGTGGACTGTTTACTTCCGATCTGGAGAGTGCAGGTTCCCACCACGTACCAATGAGTGTTTGAATTTTCGTAATTATATGTACGATTATCCGACGCTCTAACGGTGTAGGAAAACATCGTGAGTAAACCCGCGCACGCCTTCGAAGAGATTCAAAGGTTGTGCTTGAAGTCGACTAATCTGCAATAGGCCTGCGTGGACGACTAAAGCCTATACGGGGTAGGCTCGTGCCCCTCGGTGGGAACGTATAATGAGCTGATTACGAATTGTGCCCCCAGAGGCAAGACGGACTACGGCATCATGATATTTGCGGACAAGCGGTTCAGTCGTGCCGACAAGCGCAGCAAGCTGCCGCGCTGGATACAGGAACACCTCAAGGACTCTCTCTGCAACCTCAGCACCGAGGAGGCCGTGCAGGTACTCACATACATTTCAAATTTATGTCATTATTTTTTGTGTGCATGGACATGCCTGTTTGTAATGGTCTGGGTGTTTTCTATGTATAATATGGATGTATTTAAAAAAATGTATATAAATATGTTTGTCCGTTGTTTAGTACCCATAATACAGGCTTCACGCTTAACTTGGGGCAAGATGGCGCTGTGTGAATGTCGTATAATTATTGATATTATGTAAACGGAGCAGTCAGTTCGGTCACCTGATTGTCAGTGATACGTCTGGTCATGACAGAGCGCTATTGGAGACCAACAACTGATAGACAGTTATTATTCTGTCTATTTTGCACTGCGCCCGTCACTCGAGACAACAGATTAGGTCACATGTACCCGGTAATTTTAGAAGCTATTTATCTTGTCATTCAGTGAACGTGACGGTCAGCTTGCGCTAAGCCTGGTGGTAAGTGACACTGCACCCAAGACGGCCGATGTTTAGGTATCTTATACCCGGTAATTTTACTAGCTCATCCCGAAACAAAAGTGCACAACACTTCTGTTTCACGGGACGATATCTGGCACTGCGGTGGTACCTACCTAGACGACTCGGTATCGGGTCTACCACCTAGTAAAAGTATCTAATAACTTCACGAATTATGTGATTGTATGTTGTCAGATCTGCAAGCGGTGGCTCCGTCAGATGGCGCAGCCGTGTCCGCGCGAGGACCAGCTCGGCGTCTCCCTACTCACGCTGCAGCAACTGCAGGCGCCCGACCAACAGGACAAGATACAGCGGCAGGTCATACAGAAGTAACGACCACCATACGATGTATTTAGGATATACAGAGTTGCCACGCGTGTATTTATTACAAACCGTGAAAAAGGAAGTTACTTCAGGTTCGGGGAAACTACTGACAACAGCAAAAACCTAAAATGTTAATCAATACGCGAGTATGTATTAGTGATGTAATTGAATTTTTAACATTCGCGAATGCGAATATTTATCTTCAATATTCGCGAATGCGAATGTTAAATTTCAAATAAAGCGCGCGTCAAATATTTGACAGCTTTGACATTTCGTGCCGGCCATGTTGAAACCGAACATAGCCGAGCGCCCGAACCGATACAGGTTGAATGAACGAAGTTAGTCACAGAAAGAAAGTTCATTCGAAAAGTTTTGTTTTGATTTAAGGTTCTAAAAAATAAAAAAGGTTAAGTTTTTCATATTATGGAACAGTCAATTCACATATGATTAAATAAAATATATAAAGCTTGCTTATCTATTGTGTTATTAATTCATATGCATCTATCTATATAATAATTTCCTTTTAGTTTGTTAAAAACATTCGCAAAATATTCGCATCGTTTTTTGCGAATGCGAATATCGAAAAATATGCGAATATTCGCGAATGCGAATGCGAATATTCGTTACATCACTAGTATGTATAACATAAGTTGATATAAAAACAAGACATTTTAAAATGTAAAGGTGCGCTCAAAATCATTCTGCATTGTACAGTATATGTTGTGTTTGTATTTATTAATAAATAAACATTTTCATTCAATTTTATTGTTTTTTTTTTAACTGTCATGGGGAACACCTATATCCAGTAGTGGATCGCAATAGATTTAGGAAAAAGAGATAAAGTAAAAAATAACACACACAATAAAGCAGTAAGGGAAAAAGTAATTATTGAAGAGAACAAATAAAATACCTGCATTTATGAACACAGTTTAATGAGAACAAAGTTGTTGGTAGAGTTAATATTTTGTTAAATTAGGTATAAAACCTTATAAAGAAATACATACATTGTGTTTCAAAGCGTTAATGCGTTTTGACACATCTATACATATTAGTGTATTACATACGTGAAATGTCCTACCATAACAACAAGTTTTTAAATATATTGATGCGTTCCAAACTTAGATAAACAAACTAACTAGACGCACAATCACTAAGAAATGGCAACAAAAAATGACCGAACCGCATGACACATACTTATAGTTATTGTAATATTCATTTAAATTTCGACTTTAACGCCTCACTGAAAGGGTACAAAATCAGAAAAGCAGGAGCACACTAGACAAGTGAAATTAAATGAAAATTCTGCCCAACCGATACGATGGGTTTACTTTTGCCACAGACAATTTTTGAGTGAGATTGTGCATCAAGTTAATTGATTGTTGATCTCAGTTTCTACAATTTCAATGAAAAAAAAGGCTGTTCATATACAAAGTTAAAAATAAAATGTGTTGGAAAGCACATCATCATATCAATTTTTGTCATTCAAGCCAATTAAAGTGTGTTATTCAAATAAATCGTATAAACGAAATATAATCCTATATTTTACTATAATAAGACTATGAAACAGTTCCAATTTTATTCAATCAATTTATTGCTTTTAAAAACTAACATCACGCTTCTTATAAATAAAGACCCTATACTTTAAAGTTATTTTTTACACAAAATAATTGTGCCTGCTAAATTTTTTTATAGTCAATCATGTATAGCCCTTTATAAAAGACACGCAATCGAGATCTTACACTTGAAACATATAAATGTATGCTAAGTTTTTAAATTCATCCAACGAATTTCGCTATCAACATAGATACATATTGTACTTTATTGCACCATAGACAACAGGCCAATAAACAATTTTATTACAAAATTAAAACAATAGACTATTTTAAATACGTGCACGCTTAAAGATAGGTAGGACCTGTCAAAGATGACAACCCTACCATATAAATACTTAGGGTTCCTTAATACCTACACAAAGCAACTCACATTTACTTAAACTCTCATATTCCTAAGCAAGTCAATATGGGTTAGGTAAATTGTAAAACTGGCGTTTGCATACATGTCGCGCACGTTACTTAACACAACAAATTAGTTTTCCGTTAAAATAATATTCTGTAAAATACAAAAGTACTTTATCGCATATTTCAACATTAATTTTTTTAATAATTGGGACAACTTATCCTAAATACAAACTTATTCAAATATGAACGTAGTAATGTTATTTCAAGCTGCTCAAACATTATATAAATGGTATTTTATGTTTATTTTGACATAAACAATTAAGTGTTATCTTATTTTACGGTTATTTCATAAATGCATAAAAATGACATAAAAACCAGCATGCTTTCTACATAGATAACTGTTCTCTAACAACAACTTAATAATAAAATATTGAAATTTATGAACATTCCATTAGTACGAACAGCATTACATATTCTGGTTGTAACTTAATATAACTATTACTACAATGATATTAGACGACAAAATTGTGTTGTACTTTTCAAAACTTGTAGCCTAGCATAGACAATTTCCCATCTACTAAAATAAAGCATAATTAAGGTATAATTATACCGAAAAAGGAAATAGAGTGACGACTAGCCATGCAGAATGGTATCATGGATTATAAAATCACTACACGCTCACTTGGACGCACGAGACCGGTCAAACCTCGATCAAACACACTGCCCGGATACCATAGGCTATATAATATGGTCATTAAGCGAACGGGACGATCAGTTCGCTCACCTGGTGGTAAGTGATACGTCTGACCACGACAGATGCAGTGTTGAAGGAAATTGATAACAGTCAACACTGCCCTGCGCCCGTTACCTGGGACGGCAGATGTTAGGTCTCTCATACCCGGTAATTTCACTAGCTAGCGCCCTCATCCCGAAACAAAGTGCTAAACTCCTTTTTTACGGGCCGATGTCTGGCGCTGCGGTGGTACTTACCTAGACGTACTGCGGTGATACTTACCTGTACTGATGTACAGTCTACCACTTAGAAAATTGGTATCCTTACTAAAACTTAAGAAACCCGTGGGAAGCTGGGACGGACTGCCAAGTGCTAGTAGTTAATACATTCAAAAGGACAATACTATTGTCACTTCCCCTTTCTTCCGCAGGTGCCGTATACGGCCGCTAAGGTACTAATTAAGGGTTATCTGGTGCACTTTAATCCACGCTCAAGTAAACATTGAGCTAAAATTCGATTCTGCAATGAGGGTATTTGTAATTTAATAATCTGTCAAGTATAATAGCAAGTTGCTCTCTTCCCATTGGTTATTCGCGTGACATTTGGATATTTAATGTCACTACAAACATCAGTGACCAATCGAAATTATCCTAGACCTTTCACCAACGTAGCGCCATCTAGTGATGTTTTACATTGCAAAATTCCTCATTGTTTGCTATATAAAGATGTGTACTTCATCTTTATATAGCTTGTTTGATGTCTTTAGTAAAAATGGTAGTAAGGTCAAAGGCTTACGCTTCGGCGGTTAATTTGTTCCATTTATATTCTTGAGTAGGAGTGATAAAATTATGATATCGCCTCAGGCCCACATATCAGGGCTTAATCCCTTCCATTTATTATCTAGCATAGTAGTAATGCGCTAAGGTATCTATATATACTAAGTTAAATCCGATTCAGCAATATGGTTTTTTTTCAGCAGTATAAAGCTTATTCCGTCTCTTAAGTAATTATAGTATAGCCTCAGCCAGCTTAACCATTCCAATATATCTTGAATTTACGGGAGGGGTTTACCGCAATCTCTTAAAAACAGTATTGTTACAATGATACGAAAGCAATTTTTGTACCAGAAAAATGAAGTAATATTATTGTAACACTGTTTTAAGAGATGGGTAACCCGCCTGGTATGAGAGTCTATATTACGCGTCGGCGGCATGCTTATTGTGTATAGGCCTGGCGGTCGTCGCCTAGGCGCGAGTGCGGCGAGTAAGGCCCGCAGACGAGGCGCAGGTTTCGCCCCGTCGCGTCCACCCGCCGCCCTGGCACGCCCGCTAGGAATTGCAGATATGCCTGTAAACAATCATAATAATTAAGTCGACCAATCTGCACTGGGCCCGCGTGGACGACTAAGGCCTATACTTGTATAAGTATAGACCTTAGTCGTCCACGCGTTTACCGTAGGCTAATGCCCTCGGTGGGGACGTTTAATGAGCTGATGATGATGAAACATCTGGAAAAGAGAGGAAATAAAAGGAAAAGAGAAAGACAGCAGTCATATCTTTCTCTTGCAGTGGCGTGCACAGAGATTATGAGTAGGGTACGCAAAGTGAGTGACACTAATCGCAAATACAATAAATAATTTTCATTTTTGTCAAATTTAGTGCTGTTGATGACAGCATATCGCCTATGGTTTCAAATCTGTAAAGGAAAATGGGCAAAACAATGGGAATCATTTGATATGTTGGCGATTTTCCGGGTTGTCTGGATGTACAGGGTATGCACTGCTTATTTGCATATATGGAATGTACGCCACTGTTTTCTTGTAGCTGGTGAGGAACTAAGCCAAGAGTTCTGGTTCGATCCGGGCAGTACCTACAAACAGTTGTGTGCATGAACATGTCTGTTTTTAATTGGCTGGGTGTTTTCTATGTAGGTATAATATGTATATGTATGTTTTATCTACAACCTTAGACCCCGTGACTCTCTTAAGGAACTTTTTAAAGAAATAAATATAATACTATAGCATCACAAATATTTATGAAAATTTAATTTACGTCCGTAAATACTATATACTTTAAAAAAAATTGTGACCCACACAATTTTAATACTAGGAATAGAAACACTTGCTGTTCCAGACTTGAGACTACATAAAGTAGGTAAATCTTTATAGGAAGATGTAAAGTTTTCAATAGGTACCGCAAAATTGTCGAGTTACCTTTACACATGTTTAAAGCTAGAATAAAAACCACCTTTCTAAAAAAGGTACTACACTATTGACGAATATTATATGATAAAAATCCGTGGTCTTAAACTGCTCAGCTATTTCAGTGTTTATGATATATTGTTACATAAAGGAAAATGAAAATGTTTTAAAAAAGGCTACACTGTTGAGTTTCTTGAGTGCTTCTTTCTCAACAGGCAACCACTGAAGCGCTTTTTTCAAAGCATCAATACTCATATTTTTAGTTTAGTATTTAATCGTTTTTTATCATATTTTTGTATATTTTTTGACGTTCATAAGTGCTTTTTGTAAGCCTAATTTGAAATAAATGTTTTTGACTTTGACTTATGAATTTACAAAAAAAATGTATATAAGGATGTTTATCCGTATTTAGTTTTAGTACCCATATACAGGCTTCACGCTTAACATGGGGCTTGATGACGCTGTGGAATGTCAGTGATATATCACCTATTACTAATGTTTTCTTTAATATAATTATGGTCATTGTTTCAGGTGGTATCAAATGCTAACTTGGAGATCATAGACATTGTGGCTCATTGGAGAGGCAGCACCTATGATTCTTAAATATTTAATGAATGCGTCTTAAAACAAAGATTTGAGCGTTCATAATTTAAAGGCAGGCTATAGGGAGATGCAGGTTATGCTTGTACTCCATACTTGTTTACTCCAGTACTTCATCCCACAATAGAGAAGGAAAAAATATAACCGGGCAACATATAAGGACCCGAATGTGGTAGAACAGAGCTTTGGGCTTGTGGAAGCAAAGGTTCCGTGTTTACTGAGGGGGTTTAAACCAAATTACTGTACTAAACACAATTTTAAAAGAGTAACTACTGAGTACTACAGTGGTAGCTTCATTTGACATTCATAAGTGTTCTGTAAGGACCTAAACTGAATAAACACTTTTCATATTATTTTTTTTCATATTGTTGCATTGGCAGTATTGCACAATATAGCAATGCACAGGCAAGATTTTATAGAATTTGAAGAGAAAAATGAAACTGTCCCAGTAACTCGAACCATAGACAACTCGCTCAGGGGTAATGCTGTTTTTTTCGACTGACTACTGCTGTTGGCCGCAGATGGCCTTACAGCTTCACCGGCAAGTGGCGAGCGCAGATGGCTCGCCTTAGTATTACACAACGAGCCTAAGGGGGGGGGGGTAATGCTGCACGAGCAGCATTTATTAATGAAAATTTTTCAAAAATTATACTGGCAGATTGATGTTAACATTAAGGGTTTTCTAATGTATTAACTATATGTTTATGCAAATAACAGTTGAGAAAATTCCAGCATGTTTTATTTCATAAAGATTCACACAGTTTTTTTAGTTGTAGAATTTCTCTTTCTAGTATTGTACGATTAATTTCCATTTTTATAGCATGTTCTTCCTCCATCATTTCCAATCGCCTCATGTGCTCCTTATCCTTCAACATTTTGCAATGATTGATTATCTCATTTACATAGTCTTTATGGTCCTGTAAAGAATAAATAATATTTATTTTTTAGTTTAAGAGAACTAAAGTAACCGATATCCCGCTGGTCGCTGGTGGAGACTGCATAAGACAAGCAGAGGACCTAGATATCTGGCGCAAAATGGGGAGACCTATGTCCAGCAGTGGACTGCGATAGGTTGAAGAGAGAAGAGAGATTTTTTAGATTAAATATTTAAAGTAAGGAGCAGTAGACATTAACAAATGTTACCTTTTTTGTGAGCCTTCCCCTATTACTAATATTGGTAAAATTTAGTTGTCGTTTCGGTACCTGAAATATTTTAAAAAGTTTAAAAAGCATATTCTTTAAAAAGTGTGCGAAATAATTGCTGAAACATTAAATGACATGAAATAAAAATTACGGTAACAATTTATAAAGTCCACACACTGGCTATTTGGTTTACTTACCTTTTCTTCTTCATCGCAGTTTATGGAGCGAAAGCGTTTTTGGCTCATTTCAATAATTAAAATTATTTTCCTGTTTTCAGCAAAATACGTATGCATAAAATATTTAACACCACGAGCAAATACACAGCAATGTAACGAGACTAGTTACAATGACAGCTTCTGTCATCCATCCAATGTTGCCACCTCAGATTTAGAAAAGGGCTTTTTGAAAGTTTAAGAAGGGCTAGATATCTAGATGAGCATCAAAGATTTTCTGTTCTAAAAATGCTGAAATAAATCATCATGACCACACATAGCAAAAAAGTACGAAATATTTCATAACAGTAAAAAGAGCTAGATTGCTCTTTCGGACTAAATCGTTAAAAAAG
>PQWD01013251.1:0-27248 GCA_019425675.1 Leucinodes orbonalis | reverse complement strand
AATAAACATATGAGTATCTAAAGTAGTATATTATTATGCTGAATCTCAAAAAAGTAACGATTTTGAGAGGTTTTGGATCAGTCTTATAATATGAAAGATGTTGAACTTATTTTTATTTCATTTGACTGTAATTGCGAAGTAAAGAAAACAAATATGTTCAGAAAAGTGGCGAGACATAGAGATAACATTTCTTCGTTAATTAATATGTAAAAAAATGCATTCTGCCGTAGGCCGGAATTCCAGTTTAGGTAACGAACCGGCGAAAGTCTAAATGAAATTTGACCTAGTAGCTTAGGCCCGGCTTAAAAGCAACCAGAGTAAATCTTTAACGATAGAACGGAATTTCGAGATGACTTTCAAAATTGTTTAGTATATACATGTTTCATATAATTTATATTGTATCTTATCTGTAACAATACATGCGTACTTCTTTAGTTTTTTTTTATTATAAAAATTACATCTACAGACTCATGGTCCGTACTCTTTTTAGTTTAAGATTATTTTGTAATTTAATTATTATAATATTATGTTAGTGCTCCGCGCATGGGGCAAAAGAATTGGTTAAAGGGGGAATGGGATAACAGTCAGAATTAAAATAACTAAATATTTACATTAGGTAAAGTAGGGGGTGAATAATATAAAATAAAGGGAATAAATAACATCATAAATACTCATAAATAATTTAGTTTAATTTGCTGATATATATTTTGTTTCCTTATTATATTTAAAACAGACATTAGCGGTTAGTGCGTTCGTCAGTCGATCACACAAATCAAGAAATGATCGTGACTAAAAATTTTATTACCAACTTCCCCTGTGCTTTTGGTTAACTATTCGATGATCGATCACGGCTATAGTTGCTTAGCAAAGTAGTCGCCAAAGTAGTCATACTTCGGCTTGACCGGGGTGATACCACGGGATCAGAGAAAACTGAGATCGCGTGGTATCATCCGTGGCGGTGGTGGGTGATGAGTGGGTTACCGGAAGCACAAAATATTTTTAATAAATGGAGGCAATCGAGCATGCGGCTCAACTGATTGAAAGTGTCACCGCGCCCATGGACATTTGTAACAGCTCAGCGTTGCCAGTCCTTTTTTTTGTAACTTCCCGTAATTTATTTTTCCTCTTTTTTGGCAAAGCACTCGTTACTCCTTAGGTATAACGAGTGTTTACGAATGGCAATATCACACACTCAGAGCCTCAATCCCACTAAGTTACTTGGCATCACGACATTTTACAATCCAACTGGAATTTAGGTATATCGGTACAACTTAAATGTTAATGATTTAAAATAGTAATTATATAGAAGAATTAACTGTCTAATGTTGATACCAATTATAATCTACCATAAATTGTTCATTCTGTATGAATGAACGCATTTTTTTTCTATTGAGATACAATGACGACACTTCTAGATTTATTATTATTTAAAATTATTTATTAATAAACTTACCTTAGATGAACAATAAACTAACTTCTTTAACTACATCAACCAAACAATGTTCATCGGTGGCTCAGTGGTGTGGACTGTTGCCCTCCTACCGGGAAGGCTGAGGTTCAAATTACCAAGTCCACGTACCAATGTGATATCGAATTTTCGAAATTATATGTACGTTTTTCGACACTGTTACGGTGAAGGAAAACTTCGTGAGGAAACCTGCGCACGCCTGCGAGGAGAATCAAAGATTGTGCGTGAAGTCGGCCAACCCGCACTGGGCCCGCGTGGACGACTTAGGCCTGTACACTCGCATACGGGTAGGCTCGTGCCCCTCGGTGGGAACGATTAATGAGTTGATGACACAATGTTGGAGCCACTTCAGACATTCGTTGACTTATTGTTATATTTATGACATCAAATTATTTATTAAAATTATGACCTTTTATTCGTCACGAATCGAAATCAAAATCACGAGCATACTATTATGTCATGACATGTAGCGAGCGACATGATTATGAATGAAATTTCTGCCCAATTGACGAGATGACCAGAATTTTGCCGCAGACACTTTTTGAGTGAGATCTAGTTAATTAATTAGTTAAATTAATAAAATAAAATAAAAAATAATAAATATCCACTGACATTCACACAGCGCCATCTAGCCCCAAGTTAAGCGTTAAGCCTGTATTATGGGTACTAAACAACAGATAAACATACATATATACATTTTTTTTTGTTTTTTTTTTAAATACATACATATTATGCATAGAAAACACCCAGACCATTACAAACAGACATGTTCATGCACACAAATGTTTGTACTGCCCGGGGATCGAACCCGGAACCCTTGATATTGCGGCCGACCTCTCAACCGCAACACCAAATGGGTCGTCATGCGCCTGTTCACGACTAAGATAAATTATTGTTTATCTTAGTCGTGAACAGGCGCATGCCGCTACGCTACCCATCTACCAAAACATTTCAAAACAACTTATTCATTATTTTAAAAGATGAATGAACGTAAAGTTAACCGTAATTATTAACCTGTGAAAGAGCGTGAACGATGAACTGACCTTAGTCAAACTGTCTCAAGGCCGTCAAAATGTTGCGAAACGAAAATTAATAACGACACAAAATTGTTTTTAACGGAATTTTTAAAACACGTTATGAATTGTATTTGAAGGCGAACCCGCTTATTTTTCGTGGTTAGCCAATAATGATTTATAATGATAAAGCTGCAATCCCTTTATGAAATTAATCATCCTCGATATATCAAATGCTATGTTGCTTTGACCACAAGTCTGTGACATGTATTTTTTTCTCAGACGTGGGAGGTGAATTAATTTACATTGTTGTATGATACTTTGTCAGTTTAAAACCTTTCGGGCTGAGACTTTTCATGCATAACGCTACTATGACGTAGGCATCCCATAAGATAAAATGTACCCCTAAGAGGATAAAATAGGGGATGAAAAATAATACTTATTAACGCGAGCGAAGCCGTGGACAAAGCTAGTAGATATATAAGAAAGGATTTTTATTAATTCTCTGCAAGGGGATAAAATAGGGGATGAAACTTTGTCAATTTTAAACCGATCGGGCTGAGACTGTGCATGCATAAAGCTATTATAAGCATGAATGGAAGTCCTCGACAGTGCGTTTTTGTCGTAATTTCTTGCCACAAACGACGAAATTGTGGAATCAGTTGCTGCCGGAGATATTTCCTGAACGACACGACCTGGCGACCTTAAAAAAAGGGCATATTCCCTGTTGAAAGGCCGGCAACGCGTTTCAGTGCCCTCTGGTATTGCAAATGTACATGGGCGGCGGTGTCATTTACCATCAGATGAGCGGTTTGCTCGTTTGCCTGCTATAGCATAAAAAAGCATCCCCTAAGACAGGATTTTGCTGAATTAAACCCTTAAGGGTATAAAAATAATACTTCTTAACGCGAGAAAAGCTACGAGCAACAGCTAGTTGTAACATATGTCTTAATTAGTTAATATTAAAACTTACATTCAACGCAAACGTTTTTTGTATGTTAACCTGAAAATTCGTCACTTGACCAACAAGAGCGCGTTGATATCTTTAGTAAGTAAATATAAGATTGAATCAAAGTTCATTATATTTTACTAATGGTTATAAAATAAATGATTGTGAAAACCGAGCGGCATGAGCTTATAGGGTGTATACGCCGTAATCGTCCACGCAGGCCCAGTGCGGATTGGCCGACTTCACGCACAACCTTTGAATCTCTTCGCAGGCATGCTCAGGTTTCTTCACAATGTTTTTACCATAAGAGTGTCGAAAAAATGTACATATTATTTCGAATTCGAAAATACATTGGTGCTCCAGATCCAACAGTCCTGTCGGTGGAAACGTTAATGAGCTAATGGTGTTGCGTTTCCAGCACAACTATATAATTTTATACACAAAGTCTCGAATCAATCAATTTCTCTTCTATCAGAAAATATGCACAGAAACACGTTGCGATTCATCGCATTTACTTTTATTATGCACCCTAATTACCAGAATTACATTCGAACGGTAAAATATCTTATTTATCTGACTACCAGCATCCCGCTTTATACATGTTAATGTGCTCAAATTATCATCTCAGCTAATAGGTTAGCTTAAATGTGAAAGCAAACCAGCGATTCGTCGGCAATTTGAACTTTCTAAGGCGTTTTTGGCAGAGTGACGGGCCTATACGTCAGTTGCTATACAGTAGCTTTCGTCTATTCTTTTTTGATAACAGACTAAGACGAAGAAAAAATTCTCAATAATATATTGATTTCATAGAATATTATTATCACTAGGTAAGCAAATAAGTTGACGGTGGAATATACTGTTCAACTTCTGTGTTCAGGATTTTTGGTAAATTATTACAGTGAGCCGAAAAGCGCTTTGGTGGGTAAGATACTCCCTTAGATAAAGAAGGACGAAGAAAAGGAGAAGACTGTAATATCTTGCACAGAATGGGGGAGACCTATGTCCAATACTGGGATAGGTTGAATAGACAGTGTAATCACCACAGTGACGGAGGCTCGTTAGCTTTGTAGTCGTTGTTCTGTCAGTTGGCCGTAGTTAAGGGCCAAACAGTAGTTTCTGTGAGGCGTGTGCATTTTAAGTTGGCGTTTGTATGTTTGTTTCAATATATTCGTCAATTGTGATACAGTAAAGTTTTTGATCGCTGCCATTGGATGTATCCAATAGGCACAATAAGGAAGTTTATAAGTAGTAAGTAAGTAAGTATTACGATCGAACGGTGTCAACTAACGGTATAAAATCTTTATATTAAATAAAAACTTTTTCAAATGTATTACTAGTTCGCGAAATAACTATGAACAAACAAAAATATAACATTACTCTGTTGTTTGTAGTTCTATCGTCTCTGACGGTATATTTAGTAGCTAGTCTTTTGGCTGTTTCATATACGATCATGTTTGTATTTTAAAAACGTAAACGTAAGAAGAAGTTGAGAGCGTCGGTGGCTCAGTGGTGTGGACTGTCGCCTTCCTAACGGGAGGGCTGAGGTTTTAAATCCCGACACGTACCAATGTATTTTTGAATTTTCGAAAAATATATGTACATTATCCGACGCTCTTACGGTGAAGGAAAACATCGTGAGGAAACCTTCATGCACGCCTGCGAAGAGATTCGAAGGTTGTGTGTGAAGTCGTCCAATCCGCACTGGGCCCGCGTGGACGACTAAGGCCTAATCACCCTATACGGGTAGGCTCGTGCCCCTCGGTGGGGACGTTTAATGAGCTGATGATGATGAAACGTAAGAAAGGTAAATCTTCTTGCATGATTGCTTACGATGCATCGTCGCGTGCACTATGCACGTGGGATCTATTGTTTTTTAACAGTCACTAAATATTGCCTTGGCCGTTTGACAGGTTCATATTTTTTGCTTAGCATTGCCTTTAGGTTACAGGTTTTAGTAAAAATAAAATAAACAACAATTGTTTTTAAAGTTGAATTTATAATCCCAGTTTATTTAATATACTTTTTAAATATCCACTGATATTCACATAGCACTATCTAGCCAAAACTAAGCACCTGTAATATGGAAATTAAACTACGGATGAAAATACTTCTGTACTCTTTTTGTCACTACATACACATTATACATATAAACGTCCTGACCTCTACGACAAAACACACATATGTTTGTACAAACTGCCCAGGGATCGAACCCGGAATCCTTGGTTACCTGACGTCTCCATTACACCAAATGGGTCTTCGTTTACTGTTGTTGTTATTTAGTGTTAATGTTTTTGTTTTGATAACTAGCCGTGAATTCATAGCCTAGGAGGTTTTCTAGCCCTATGTCGGCCTAGAGAACAGACACTGGTGTAGGCGTATATCTGGTGCAAATTAGGGGAAATCTATGCCTGGCAGTAGACTACGATTGGTAGAAGATATCATTTTTGTATTTGACTTTTAAATGTTAAAGACGGTAAAATATTTACCCCTAAGGAATATGTTTTTAAAGCGTCGTAAAAAGTTGGTGAGCTTTATACAAAAACAATTCATTTTAGCATAGGTAAAAACTATTTCTTTAGTATATTATTACTAAAGAAATAGTTTTTACCTACCACCCCCCCCCCCTACACCTTTTTAGTACATATGGTATATCTTTGGAGTAGATATTCAGGTTTGTATGTACAGATAGTATCTAAAAATGTATAAAAAAAATGTTTTAAATTTTGTTGAATTAATCACTTATCGCGGAGGACCGGGATATCTGGCGCAAAATGGGGGAGACCTATGTCCAGCAGTGGACTGCGATAGGTTGAATAGGAATCACTTGAACTAATTTTCTAGTGGAGATAACTTTTTAAGATCTATTTAGTTAATGAAGTTATTTTATATTCGGAATAGAGCCACGGGTACACGGAAAAGAATTATCAATAAAAAACGCACCTGAAACTTTTTCGGCAAGCATCCAATACTTGTTTATAATCGTCGTCCAGTTGCTGTCCGAATAGTAAATCGTCAATGGCGATCTTCACAAACCCTGACATCTTGTATCGAGTTCAAAGGCACTACACTTGAATTAAGTTTATCACAACACTCTCACTTCACAGGTAGTAACGATAGTTAAAAGTCACTGAGCGGGCGTCGGTAACTATTTGCCACGAGCAAGCTGTCACCTGAAACAAATGATTTTTTTAAAATTAATATACATATTCACTGAAAATCACTTGCGTTTATTGTTCTGTTTTATTGAAACACTGTTCCCAATAATCTAAATGACTACCTTTGCAAATACATAGTTACTTTCACCACATCACATTTTTTTTAAAATGACATGCTTTAAAAATGGAATTCATAAAAAAAATGTTTATGTCATTAAACAAAAAAAAAATTATTTAAAAAATATGTTCGTGTTCCTCGTTCAAATTTTTAAACAGCACTGAATATATCTACCGAATTCTCGTGTGGGCTCCAGCGTTCATTTTTACGTTTCCAAAACGTATAACGGACTCAATCATCAGACGCGTGAGCATCTCATTTCGACGGATGAAAGCGAAAATCTGAGAGGCGAGCTTACGCGAAAGTGCGCGCGAGCCGCATGTCCAGTTGCAATTGAAAACGGCGCGCGAACTGACCAATCACAAGGCTTCTCTCTCCCACGCGAACACAAGGACGTAACTGCTCGTGACGCTTCATTAAAAAAACATAACCTATTGCATTTTAGTTTGCTTTTCCGCTGTACTATATTTCGCAAAAATACACAAGGTGAACTAGAATATACTGTGAGCGGACGGATTAGAGCTGGTTTTCTTTTGTGCCGTATGCTATGGAATTGCTTGACCGGTTCAAAGTCCGGGGACGTTTCCCATCTTCATGCCCAGTCTCATTTTTTGTTTATGCATTTCACAATTTCATGCTTTTAAAAATAATATAAAAAAATCTTTATTACCTATCTGAATAGTTTCAATGATTCGTTTTGTTATAATTTACAATGAATTCTATGAATATGTACTGAGTTTACTTAAATGCTATTTACTCGTATCACAAAAAATATTTTCAAAATAATTTCTTTCTTTATAAATAAAGAATATAAAATCTGTTTATGTTATTATCACAGACTATTTTCATTTTATCAAAAATAAACTGAAATTATACTGTATTGTCAAATAATGAAAAAAAATCGCTTAATATAAACGTTAACTATTTCGTTCAAATCACACATATTAATAACGATAAAAACTAAGAACAGCTGCCGGGATTGTGTAACACATTCGTAATGTCACAACCGCGGACCGGTCTACACGATATTAAGTTTTGCAACATATCTCCGGACCTTCAATCTTAATATTTACACGAATTACAATAAACACCTTGACCCGCTACTAGCTTAGGGCGTTATTACGTATAATTAAAAATATTAACAGTTCTTTGTTCCTTCCCTCACATTGTAATTTAATCTAGTTGTTGCATTATCTCATTGAGATATATATTTTAATTCTCATAATTTATATTTAAGTATGTTTTTATTTATAGCGAACAATATTTTTATACTCGTATTGTGTTTCAATCCGTCACATTTGAGTGAATATGTAACTGTACTCGGTGCTATTTTAACAAAATACAAATTTGAATGTATTATTTTATAAGAGGTCATAGTTAAATTTTTGGTAACACATCATCGGAAAAAACTTGGTTGGGGAGTAGCCCACGAATAAGATGAATGCTTCCCTTGCATTGCTACTCGTACAATCGTCGTTAGTATTTAGTTCGACTGCGTAAGTAACTCAATACCTTACATAGTTCTTTCGCTATAATAATTTTGTTTTTGGTTTAGCTGTTTACTAATAATGATTTTTTTATATTTTAATTATTGGTTTGAAAAGTAAAGTCTGCCTCTTCACTTTATTATTCTTCGTTGTATAAAGAACAGCTATGGTCTCCCTACAGCCATGCTGTGCGAGAAGGCTTGTGCCCTGCATGATTAATAAAGCTTAATTTTGTGAGATCCTACCAAATTTACACTTTTTATCATCACTAATGTTATAAAGGAAAAACGTCGTGAGGAAACGAAACGCCTACGAAGAAATATTCTTACTAGTTGAATACATCATTTTGTACCTGGAGTAGATTACATTCTTCTTATTCGTATTATTTTGGTTCTAAATATTAAGATTTTAGTACTTAAAAAGAATATTGATATGTTAAGACTCATTGTCGTAGTAAATATCGTGTGAAACGCAAACTCATTAGTTCCGCGTAGTCTCAGCAGAGGGCGAGCCTTAGCTTTCACCATAATGCTGTAGCCGAGTTAGTATGAACTTGTGCCAGTTATTCACAGTCAATGCCAGGAAGTTGACGTGGGTGCACTTGAAAAACATGGCCGCGGGAGTTTTGTTTGTTTAGAAAGATTTTGTTGTTGGTACTGTTTCATATTAGTAATTTAAACAATTAAGTTCTGCGCACGTGTTAGTATCTGTCTTCGTAGTTAGAGCATTCAGTTTTGGCCTTTATCACTTCGTGATCCAGGAATCGTGGGTTAGATCGTGGGACGACCGTGTAGTGAAAATTACTTAGTGCGATTTTTCCTAGTTTGGTTAGGATATTGCAGGTTGAAACGTGATTAACTGTCAAGAAGATGATTCTGTACTTCAGAGGGCACGTGCCGCTATTTGTCTCAGCTAATATCTTAGGATGGTAGTAGTAACACCTGTCCAGCAATCATCAATGGGCCCGCGTAACGGGTTTGGTTCAAATCTCCTGATAGTCAATTCGTATAAGAAGGACGGTGCCTAGAATAGTAGCATTAATTAACAAGCCTATAGCTTGTTAATTGAGGTGGATCTAATGTTAAGAAAATACTCAACACACATTATATACTTAGCTGTAAAGTGACTCAGTCTAGTAGTGAATTGTATATGCTTAGTGCTGTACATGGTATAGTGCTGTTCCCCCTTTTTAAATATTTTGGTAGGTAAATTTATAAAAAAGTAGCAACAAGTTATTTTTTGTTTACATTCATTCAAGGGTCATCGCTTTTAGCGCTATAAACACAGTCAAACTTGTATCATTGACAAAAGCACATGTTTGACGGGGTATCGGCGTCGAGGGTCATCAAATCGTTCGTCCAAAGGCCTTAGCCCACTTAGAGTTTATATAGTAACATTGAAACCGTCCATACAAAATATTGACATGACATTTCTCAACGAGTTAGGAAAGGCGGCCTTGCCGACCGGCGAATTGTGGATTCCACCGTTTTTTATATAATTACTCGACGTGTGAAGGTTGAATGGCTTTGGGATCGCGTCCAGTGCGTTTTTGAAGCTATGTTCAGAGATATGCTATATTCAATGTAAGCTATCTTTTTAATAATTAAGTCTTTGTTAGAAATTTACTTAAAATAAAAAAAACTTTAACATAAATTTATAAAAAGTAAATGATTATAAAAAATACTTTTGAAACAAAGTCCCAAATTTCTATACAAGAAACGAGGGAATATTTTTAAAATGCTAGACTGCATTTCTGCGCCTAATAGTCTCATATAGCTAACAGTTTGTTGCCTGCACATTTGATTATACTTTAAACCAACAATAATCCTTAAAGAATCAAGAGACATTTTAAACCAGTATGTTATGTCTAAGATAATACAATAATATTTTAAACAATAAGTCAGCTATGAAGACATTTTCCTTCCAATTCGTAAATATTAAACGGTATATTTTCGAGCAGTTCTATACTAAACAGCAATATTTGCTAAACTGAAATTATCATAATGATCTTTATTACAGACTTTAACAAAATCTTATATAATCTTTACATTTTCAGGTAAATATTTTCGCTTTGTCAACTTACAACACTGGAAAACACGTTTGTTCAAGAACGCATTACAGTTAGTATAATTTATGTAAATAATATTTTTAACATTGACAGTTGCAAAATCACATTTAAAGCTTTTGATTTAACATGAAAACATACAATATCATAAATTAAATATATTATTAAAACAATGTGGTTGGCCTTACATTAAAGCTGAAAAACCCGGAACTTTTTCTTTCAGTAAATATCTTATACATACCTCATATCATATGAGCAGTATATTAGGCTATAGATTATTAGGCTGAAATAATGGTAACGATTGTTATTTTTATTTCAGTATAATATCCTCACTGCTCAACAAAGGCCCTAATGATTTTAACGCGGATAGACCCTACTAGTCTTCTAACCTAAGTTATTGAAGTTATGGCACCGTCCACGTTGATTAGGCCCGTGCGCGCCTTTGAAATTACCGACTTAAAACAGATAGCACACGCCTGCTGACGCCGCGACGCGCCGAGCTGTTAATACTGCGGACGCGTCGGGACGCGTGATATCACACGCAGTCAAAAAGCATCATAATAGTCAACAGCTACGATTCTTTTCACATTTTTCATCGCACTATGACCTTCACACCTTCATACCTTCACACTATGTGTCTTGGCAACAGTACACACCAATGAGCGACGCTCTACACTATCATATATAATTCATATCAGTCGTCAATAACTTATACGCAATAGAGCCGATAGACACAAATCTATACGTCAATCAGTATTTCGAAATAGCGACGGAATAAGTTTTATATACTACAATTTACTTCAATCGATCACAAATATGCTGAGGGCTTGATGGGTAGCGGCTAGCGCGTTCGCTTGACGATCGGGCTGGTTTCGCAACGATTACTTTGTAATGCAATGCTTTGTTTTCGGAATGGTAACCGAAAAATATTTTAGCCCGTCAGTGCTTTTAAAGAAATGTTGATTTACCTGATACATGCAGCTTGTGTATAGGTACACAATTTTTTTGGGATCGAGTTATAGCTTAAGCATAGTTAAATCTAAGATTACAATACCTTTCTTGTTGGTAACTTTAAATATAAGTAAACACTATTAAAAAACATATTGTAATATAGTCCACATCGCGACAGTTTCTTGATTTGATCGATCATCTAAGAACGCTAGTCACTAAGTCATTGATGAACATGTCTGTTTCTATGTAAATAATGTGTCTACTTACAAAAAATACATAAGTATGTTTATAGTTGTTTAGTATCCTACACTGTCCTCGCTTAATATGGGGCTATATGGCGCTGTGTGAATATTTATTTATTATATCGTTTCGTGATTATTTATATGTACTGCATCCTAGACGTAACCTATTTTAAGGCATAACTGTCCATTTAGTATTTATTAATACCACAGGCAGCATTGACGGGATTATTGAGATCTTATACCAGATTAGTTAAAGTGGGTTTATATTAATGGGCTATCACTCGTATAACGTCAAGTGAGGTTAAGATATAAGAAGCAATTTGTGATTGAGTACACATTCAAATACAATTTGAGTACACATTACAGTTAAATATATGCGATGGGTCACTGCTTAACATAAGGCTGCTTGATATAGGTCTCCACGAAAGTTTGAAGTGTTAGTATAATCTCAAGCTTTATGGAAGTTTTAAGTGCTCAAAAATTTATTCATAGGTAAAATACTACAAAACTAAGTTCATCTTAGGTATAATATCAAACTAATGCTATCTGTATGCCAACCCAGAAAATACCAGTTTAATTAGATGAAGTCGATCCAGTGAAAATGTTGTTTTCATATGTCTTAAACGTTTTGCACAATCCTTAACACCATTTGATAATTTCAGCAGTGTTATAATGAGATAATCAGTAAAATTAGCATTCAAGTCCCGTCGGTCTCTAAACAAACTGATAATGTGCGGTCATGCGTAGCTTTAGCGTTGCGCAAAGCCAAGTCTTAGTAACTCCTTTGTTATATACCTCCCTGGTATTTCAAATGCTAGGAGATATAATTATTAAATGTTCTCATGTCGTAATCCATCAGCCTGTAATGTTCACTGCAGAGCAGAGGCCTTTCCAGCTCACATAGCATTTAATTTCGTATCCTGCCACAACAGTTGTATGTTGAAAGCTTAGCCAGAATAAATATTAAATGACAAGCGTCGAACTTTTTTATTAAATTCTTAGGCCCGTATTTTGGAACGAGACTCTATTTAAGTAATTAATCTTTACTTAAATAGAGCTAGAAAGGAATGCTACTATTAATCGTATATATCACTATCCCTTTTTAACTTAATTTAAGTGAAGATCGACGTTTAGTCTTGTTCTAGAATACGGGCCTTAATGATGAAGTAGGGTATGTGCAATTTGTGAATTACGATTTGGTATACTCCACCATCCGCAATAAAATACTAAACCTTACTTTTATAAAAGCGCACTTTATTTTATATGTTGTTTCATTGATCACTTGTTTATTTGCAATATTGTATTTTTAAATACACTGAAACCAATAAATATTAGGTCAATTGATGATAGTGAGCAATGACGTCACATATCAATAATCTCATACAAAATATATGGAAGCGTTCGTTTTTGACAGTTCATAAAAAGTGCATCAGCGATTAGTGGTGTCAAATACCCAATTTTGACTGAGCGTAGTGACATAGGAAATGAGAGAATTTCGTTTCAACAGACCGAAAAAGGTAGCGCATTCAGTCCGAGTCTAGACCAGGATACCTGGCGCAAAATGGGCTAGAGCTACATCAGGTTAAAAATGTCTACGGACACAATACACAAACATGTTTGTACGGCCGGAGATCGAAACCTTAGTGGACTTAATAATGGACTTTGCAACCATCACACTACTTAAGTCGTCTAGTTGCGGGAAAGGTGAATGGCTTTAGTTTAACACACGACTAGCACTGCAACTAACATCGAACAGTCTAGAAGATTCTACGAGGGTCGTTTACGTGGACCTTGAAATAAAAAAATGGTAAACATGTAATAAAAATCATAAAGCAGTCATAACGGTGGTGTTGCAAGGCGACCTTACGTCGCTCGAGCGGTCACTGTCAGCTGGCGAGAATTAACTAATATGGAATAATGTTTGGCACTCCTTTTGAATATGGTTATTAACATTCAAATGTGTTCCATAATAAATTATTTATATCGATAACTAATAAATTACCAGGTAATAGACCCGAGATCTGTTGTCTCTGGTGTCGGGAGCAGTGCGGCATTGGCGAATAATAATGTCTATCAGTGGTTCGTCTCCTACAATACCGCTCTGTATGGTCAGGCGTATCACATACCATCAGGTGAACGTCCTGACCGTCCTGTACACTTATGACTAAAAAATAATCTAAGAAATGAGTTTGCCGGTTCATCTTACGAGATCCAGATCGTCTTAGTTTGCCTTTCCGAGCACGGATGGACTTTAAATAATATATTCGCTCACACATTCAGTGTGATCATTCACATATCGGTACATGAAATGAAATGACATTTATTCGTTAAAAATCATAGATACAAAAGGTTTTATACAAGTACTACGTTCCGCTACGATTGACCCGGTGGGTCATACGAATATTTATTTTTAAAAAATCATGATTAATTATTTTTGGAAAGCCATTATCTCATAACCAGCCTTATTAAGTTTACCAGCCAGATATTCCTCTACTCTGTAATAGCGCTTTTCCACGAGAAGGGTTTTAGGGCATCCTTGAACTTTCCCTTCCAAATCTAACAAGTATTTCGGAAGCTTGTTATACAGTGGTCGTGCCATTCCAATGACATTTTTCTCCCTTAGTGCAGCCTTGCATTTAATCCTTACTATATGGTTAATTGACTTGCTCAATGGTCTGATAGGGTAGGGACCTTCAGGATTAAGCCATTAGACTACCTATTGAAGGTAAATAAAAAGAGCAGCGGATATGTAGCTATTGTGAGCAGTCCGTATTCGCGTTACCGACTAGTACTTATATAATAGGCTACCTAACCCTCCATGAAACGCCGTAAGCCAAGATTCGGGCTCAGTCTGGGACGCCTAAAGTTCGTTACATATTTAAGGCCGAGAGCCATCTGCGCCAGTTACCCAGTGAAACTTAAATTCATTCGAGAAAAAAGCTCTAATAGGTTAAAGCTTTAGATCTAAACGTAGTTGAGATTCTACCTAACAGTGTAATAAAATCCATAAATACAAATCTATACGAAAATCAATCGTACAGTTTACTGGTTATGCGTAACACAGCATAACTGCATAAAGAAATGCTTACGATGAATAAAAACTGGATCAATCGCACACGTAATATACGACCTTCCTTCCTTACGAAGTTTTTTCTAGTTCAAGGCATACAGGTTTTGTGTTCAATATTCAGTTATGAAAGAAAGGTGAACTTACCCTCGAGGCTTCGTTGTTGAAGGATGTTTGTTTTGTTTTACAAGTTGTTATTAATGTGCGTGACATATAAAGACTATGTTTTATATGTTTTTTTATTGAATACGTTCTGAGACCTGTAAACTGAATCTGTGATCGATGATGATGTGTGTAGTGCGTGCATGGTAGATCGCCGCGTAATCCAGGGTTGTGGGTTCGAACACCATAATGTTACCGCATAGGAAAAGTCAGTTTGTGCGTTTTTTTCCCACTTTGATGAAAACATTGCAGGCTAAAGCCCGTATTCTATAACGAGACTCAAACGTCGATCTTATATATACGTCTATATATATATATATATAATCGCGTTCTAAAATACGGTTACTTAAATGTAAAATTAAAAAGTCTTTTCGTTTTTGTAGGTCATCGTTAGTATGTTAATCTTACTTATAATCAGTGCAATTTTTCCGTTTTGCCTGTTTTTTATTACATCTTTTATATTAGTCAAGGCGTAATGTTATAAATAAGCTATGTAGCATATATCCTTTCAAATCAAGCCTATTTGTCACACGTTTATGTATGTATAGGGTCTCAGCAAACATCTTTTGGGACTAAGCCGACATCGCCTGCACGTGGTACATCCTGCTGATTACCAAACGAGGCTCTGGTGGCCACCAAGCATTGGAGCAGTGTGGTGGGCTATGGTCTAATCCCCTTTATGATGTCACACGATTGAGCGTGTTGTTTTGGCGTGGACTGTTGCCTTCCGATCTAGAGGTGCTGTGCAACCTCGCACGTACCAATGTTTTTCGAATTTGGAATTATATGTACGTTTATCCGACAATCTTACGGTGAAGTAAAACACCGGAAACCTGACCCCTGTGAGAGATTTAAAGGTTGTACGTGAAGTTGGTATATCCGCAACGGGTTCGCGTGGATGTCGTGGACAAGGCTATACATGCTTACGGGTTGGGTCGGCCTTCGATGGGGACATATAATGAGCTGATGAAGCAAAAGTTTTTAGGCTTGCGCTGCATTAAACTAACTGTATAATCTCTGTAATTTTATTTTGTTTTATTAACATTTCACTATGTTTATTTTTAACATTTTAATAATAATTCTCAACAGGCAAAACGCCGTAGCGCTTTTCCACGTATCAAAATTCATTTTTGTGCTTTATTTTGGTATTTTAATTGCATTTTTTGTATTGTTTTTGGCGTTCATAAGTTATTTTGTAAGCCTAATCTGATTAAATGAATTTTGACTTTGACTGTGACTTTGAATGCATACATTTAATAGTTACGAGTAAAGTTTATATCTTGTTTGCAATATTATTGGCAACCTAAAAAAATATTTAAAAGTGTAACATCAAGTTTGTCAAACGTAACCGATGTTTAATGCGTACCACAATCGATGCGCTAAGTCACAGTCGATAGGTAGGGAGGTCGCTTGACGAGTTTTAACGTTTTATTTGCAAGCATCATGGTCCAAGGGTAATGCTGAATATCATTGGGCTAGTTACGCGTTGATTTCTAAATCAAATATTGAATAATAGATGCATGTACAAATAAAAGCCAATAATTTTAAATGCAATCGTTCTTTGTGTCTTCATGATTTGACGGTTTATTGAGACGGATAGGTGTGCTTTGGATGGCATGTGAACCTGTTGAAACCATTTACTATTATACAATGTTAGTTGTCAAAACGGTAGGTTACAACTCAATCTCTCCATAATATGGTACGTCATACCTGTACCTGGGTTGGAGTCTAAACTGGTTCAAAGGCCACTCATCATTTTTCAACTGATGGCCTTTATATCATACCTAGAAGAGTCATCTATAAATGTCATAAGTCTGAAGACCACGTGATATTAATATTTCTATGTAATAGGTCATCAGTTATTTGGGCTATGTTTTCTGCCTACTGCCACTTTGATAAGTATATATATATACATATATATATATATTAATGAAGTTTTTGCATTGCACTGTCTTAAGGTTTTGTGTTTGCCGTAAAAACGTAATTTAAAATAATCGATTAAATTGCTTGCGACGTTTGGATGACTTTGCAGTTACCGCTGTCAAGGGTTTTGATTCATCATCATCAGCTCATTAAACGTCCCCACCGAGGGGCCACGAGCTACCCGTATAGGGTACTTAGGCCTTAATCGTCCACGCGGGCCCAGTGCGGGTTGGACGACTTCATGCACAATCTTTGAATCTCTTTGCAGGCGTGCGTGAAGGTTTCCTCACGATGTTTTCCTTCACCGTAAGAGCGTCGGATAACGTGCATATAATTTCGAAAATTCGAAAACACATTGGTTCTTGGTGGGGTTTGAACCTCAGACCACCCGGAAGGAGGGCAACAGTCCACACCATTGAGCCACCGACGCTCACCTTCATCAAATATAACCATGGGATATAACCTCAATTTTTTCTAGCATATATATCTAAACGAAAATATACAGGTGATTTTTAGCAAAATGTCATGGACTGCTGACTTCAAAGGCGTCCTAGTTGTTGTGAAATAACCAAGACCGGTGCAAGCCCGTTTTTGGTTCAGATATAAACACGAGTTTTGCAATGTTTAAGTACTAACGACCTTTGGTGTCCATTTTGAAAGAGAGCAAAGTGGGTGGTTAAAAATAAGTATCCAAATTTGTCTATATTAAAGTACCCAATATAACTGCCTTACTCCTCAGGGAGGTAACCACAATCTCTTAAAACAGTATTGTTATAATGATACGTCAGCATTTTTGTACCAGAAAAGACGAAGTAATATTATTGTAACACTGTTTTAAGAGATGGCGGTAGCCCCCCTGGTCAGAATATTGTAACGCTTCACCAAAAAAAAAGACGTCAAATGCTGGACTAATTAACTCCTCAATGAAAGTGGATGAATTTACCATAATATTAACGCTTCAAAGCTGAAATAAGATGGGTTGGGACAATTATAATTAGAATATCGACTTTATCTCTTTAACATTTTAAAAAAGTATAAAAGCTATTTAAATACAGATTTATAGATTTTTCGTGATTGAATTTGGAAGGAACTATCTGATATAATGACTGCTTTTCGATAATAGAATGCACATTTAAAAACCTGTACGTGATGCTCAGTCTAGAAGTGCTTGACATTTGAATTTTTATTTCTTATTCATGTCACTGGGAAAGCACAGATGTTTTTATAAACAAAGTTATATTTATAAATGATGAAGTGACTCACTGGCTCTTTGCACACTGAAGGGATTTCTAACTTAAATGTTATATACGGACATAAATTAACCAACTCTCAATACACATTAAATATAAAAATAATAATGGTTTTTAACTCAGTGTGTACCAAAAAGCCTGTCATGATAGCATAAAGATCTAGCATATGATTTTGAAGCATTGAAAGTACAGGCCTGCAGACATAGCATAGCTGCGTTTGTATACATTGTGAGTGAACCCAGCGCTGATTGGTAGATGCAAGATTTTCAGCCTTTTAGCTCTGATACCGAACTCTTCACACTTTGACTATGATGATATATAAAGTAACATTACTAGTGTGAATTAGAATGAATAACGTACAAATATCCTAAAAGAGTGTTCTTCGAGCTGGTAACTTCATAGACCTAACATCTGTTGTCTCCAGTGACGGGCGCACCACAGTGTTGGTGTAGAACAATGACTGTCTTCTGTTATTAATTTTTTGCAACACTGCATCTGGCACGTCATGCGTATCACTGGTGAGCGAACTGACTGTCCAGTTAATTTATGCCATAAAAATACGAGTAGTTTTGAATTAGAATCGCTATGAATGATGTAAAAAGTATAGATTAGAGATATGTTCATAAAACAACTGAAAAAAAATGTTCTGGATGCAGCGACAGAACAAACATCTATGAATAAGCGTCATTTACCTAAAGAGCCTACAACTGTATTCTCTTTGGCGGTTTGTGACGCCACACGTGCGTCAAAAACGAATCTTTATATATAAAATCTACCTTTATATATACAGATTATCATTGGAACAAACTAGACGATTTCGCAAGACGCCAGCACGCAAACGGCAGGACGTTGCGCCGGACCGCGAAAATCTGTTCCGTGGCAACTTCGGATGTACAACCGGATTACTTCATGTTGTCGGAAAATCGAATTTGCTATAGTAATATGACCTCCCAGTGTAGTACTACCTTTAAAAGGGAACTCTTAATAAAGCTAAACCTATATGTATTATTCCTCATCATCATATCTCATTGAACGTCATCACTGAGGGGCACGTACCTACCCGCAAATGGTGTATAGGCCTTAGTCGTCCATGCGGGTCCAGTTCGGATTGGCCGACTTCACGTACAACCTTTAGATTATTTCGCAGGAGTGCCTCACCATGTTTTTCTTCCCCGTAAGAGCGTCGGATAAACGTGCCAACATATAATTTTGATTTGAACCTGCGGCCTTCAGATCGTAAGGCTGGCTACACTAATAAGCCACCGACGATTTATGTATTAATCTACTTTTAATAAATAAAAACCAATTTACATATTACGATTACTTCTTTTTAAAAAATACAGTTTTAAGCATTTTGCAAGCCTTGGACGCTGCTAATACGATTCAATAGCATTTGGTAGAGGTTTTATTGTATTCTATTTAAGTCTACGTTTTAGATAGAAACATGTTACTTGTTCACTTTCATAGCAATGTTTATATATATATATATTTTATTATTTAAAATTACTATAGGTTATGACGTACGTATGTACGTACATAACCTAGTGCCATTACAATTTCATACAAAATTTGCATTTGCACGATATAATTAATAGTTATTTGAGAACGATTCGGTTGTAATAAACTTTTACATCGCAAGGTTGGAGTCATTGGCTATGAGGTGTATTACAATTTAATCCGTTCTATGTACGTTCGAAGTGTACGATAATATAACATTATTACTTGTTACGATACAAAATACCCTTTCCTTTTTTCGCTGCTTTAAATAAATTTATTTATTTTCGAATAACAAGTATCAAATGTCAATTGCCATCATTATAAATTGATGTATAAATAAGAACTTACATAAAAACAATAACATAAAATAAAAATAAATAGAATAAAAAAACAAAAGTTCTGAAACTACATTCAATTGGGAGTTTTTAAAATTAAACAGAAATAAAAATCTTTTAGTAGTCTAAAATGTATGCTACGAGTCTAAGGGCGTAACAGAGTGCATCTCGAACTCGGCTTAGGACGTTGCAGTTAGGGCTACCTTTGTCACTTATCAAATGTATTGGAGGTTTATTTCGACACATGACGCGCTTGAGGAGTTAAACCATCATAATTCCTTCCAGCATAAGACGGTATCTGCAGATAGATTTAAAGCGATACATTACTAGTACTTCTGATAGTAACGAATTTGTTTTGGAATGTGAAATTTTATTAATAAAGCGCATGAGATAAAATTGGAGGTTTTTTAAAACTAAATTTGAAATACGATTTTAGGTTTATTTAAATATTTTGATCTAATTTATAAATAAATTGCTGGCTGCCAATGTACTAACTTAATCTAACGTGCCAGCAATGTATTCTAAATTAGATATGCACCGGTACGAAAACCTCGATTTTGTGATAAATAACATAATCTTAGATATTTTATGTACCAATATTATGAAATGCGAAGAAGCCAACAGCGTTAACCATGTAAAGTATATATCATATTTTATGGTGACGAAACATGATCATAGTATCGGTTTTCGTATAATATTAAGTATCTTAAGAAATAATTGTGTATATAACGTAGAATTTAATACAATTACTAATAGTTTTCGCAACAGTTTATTGATACTACTCGTCATATTTGACATTTAACAAAATGTCTAGATCGAAATAGTATATTAAATCAATGGGTCAAATATTTTTCAAAAATATTCATCAAATTAAGTTTCAGCAATATTTACTACTACATTGTAAGAATTCGTAGCTAAAAATCCAGCGAAAAAAATTGCGGTAAGAAAATTTCTTTTATGTCTACAACGGAATAAAAAAATCTGTGAACCTACTATTCACCTAAATACATAAGGGAAAATTAACACTGACCACGGATACTCACAACTCCGATGAAGCAACTAGTGTTTTGCTTCTTCTGACAGACGCTGTGTTGAAGGAAAATTTATACAGCCATAATTTTCGTCAACACTGTCCAGTGAGAGCGTCGGTGCTCAGTGGTGTGGACTGTCGCCTTCCTACCGGGGGCTGAGGTTCAAATCCGACACGTACCAATGTATTTTCGAATTTTAGAAAAATATATGTACGTTATCCGACTCTTACGGTGAAGGACATCGTGAGGAAACCTTCATGCACGCCTGAGAAGAGATTCGAAGGTTGTGTGTGAAGTCGTCCAATCCGCACTGAGCCCGCGTGGACGACTAATGCCTAATCACCTTATACGGGTAGGCTCGTGCGCCTCGGTGGGGACGTTTAATGAGCTGATGATGACTGTCCAGTGCTCATCATCCAAAAGAAAATGTGAGGTATGTTGAACTTGGTAATATCACTAGTTACAGTGCGCTCTTCTCGAATAAGCATCAACTTTTCATGGAATTTATCTAGCACTGCGGTGAACATCTGCCCAGAAGACTCGGTATCAAGTTACCACTCTACTGAAGGGCACTGACTGGACACTGCAAGCTGAAAAGTCGCCTTCACAAAATGAAGCTAAGTGACTCGGAAATTTGCAGATTCTGCGCGGAGAGAGAGACACCAATGCACCTACTCTGCAATTGTGGTCCTCTACAATGGAAGCGAAACATTCACTTGGGTAATTATTATCTATGCCCAAGTGATATCAAATTGTTGAGGTTGGGAAGGGTCCTGAACTTTCTAAAAAGTGCCCAACTTAAACTCTAAAAAGGGAGCGAGTCACAAAAGATCTTCTAGGTCGAAGTGACTACAGGTCTGAATAAGCCTGAAAAGCCCTCAAAACCCAAATAATAATAATACACAAGTCTTAGTAGACGTACAAGGTATTACCAGTTTGCCTCATCGTAAATAATCACTTCAACACAATAAGAAATTAACTATTTCCTTGTCCAAAATAACTACCAAGCAACAGTTGACTTTACAGGACCTTAACATATAATCTTTGATAATTACTTACAGTTCTGTATCTCTAATGATTCTATTAACTTATAAATGACGCAAACGTAACGAAACAAAGAAACACGTTAATTTCCTTTGTATTTTTATAGGGTCAAAGGAAACATAAAATTAATGAATACTTTTGTATCCTGTTATATCATCCTACGTTTATTATCTTGTTAGGCAGTGGCAAGGCTATACTCTTTTTTACAGATATCTATGGACGGTGGTTGTCTTCCAGTGGGCCTGGTATGGTATTGTTAATCTACTATTCAAAATAATTCAAAAAATGATGCATTGTTGTATTCGTTTGATTATACGTGAATTTGTACCTTAATTTAGATTCCATTTTATGAGAGTTGTCTGTCTGGATACTACATACAGATATACTGTCATATGATTAGAAAACATGCTTTAACTATTAATAGAATAAGTAAATAAATATAAAAAAGGTAAGAAACATTTAAAAACAATATGTTTTTTAGATATATCAATTTTGGCAAGAATAAGCTATAGTAAAAATATTAAAAAAGTATTCTTAAAGCGTGCCAAGAGCCATGTTTATTTGTGTTATTTACTCCATTAATAAAATTATCTTACAACCTTTGTTTATAACAATGAATTGATTGCAACGTTGGGTTTACAATTTTATTCAAGTAGTTAAATAAATATTCCGAGAAATTTACCAAATAAAAACTTACCAATTTGAAAACAGAAACTTACGTGGCAACACACACGAATATCACATTAAACATTTTAACGACACATTAAACAATAGTCTTAAAATATATATTTAACCGGTCACACTAACTTGTAACAACTAATATTAAAATTAATAATGATGATTCAAGTTAACAGAACTCGCGGTTGTTTGCTTAAGCAAAGCTAAGCGATACTAAAATCGTCAGGTCGCTTAGTTAGCTCTAGACAACATGATTATAGTAGATTGTATCTAACAATGCCTGGAAGGATGCAGACTTCAGAGGAAATTGGAATCGCGCACAAGTAACCGATTAGTTCATACAGTTAATATCATATTTCTCACCTGCCAGGTCTATACGAGTGCTTTTTTATAATTTTATTTTATAAGCTCTGTGCAGAAGCTTCCAATTTTGAAATAATTATGGAATGTAGTTTAGCAGATTAAGTTGTAGAGCTGTGGTAATTAGTATGGCTTGTTCGAGAAACAATAGAAGAGATCAGATTTTAAGTAACACGTTTTGTGTTAACGTGGTAAAAATAATTTAAAATAAATAAAAATATTTATTGTAAATTATAAGATCATTTTATATATTATTAAAAACTTTAGCTTGTATTTGCAATATTTTTTAAGATTTAAAGTTGAAGTAAACGTGGCTTTCTTTTCCTCATTTTGTTTTTGATGGATCGATAGCTTGATTTTAGACGTTCAGTTGATGATTCGATCTTTTAAATACCTATCTCGTCATTACCACCCTATATAGAAAAGCCTATGCCCTACAGTGAAGTGTTATACAGAAGTTGATTATGATGTTTTTATATTTCATATTTGAAATTCATAAGTGAATATCCTTATAAAAGTTCAAAGTTTATTGTGATAAATAACAAACTATTATAATACGGGTATAGAGCGTCGGTGGCTCAATGGTGTGGACTGTCGCCTTCTACCGGGAGCTGAGGTTCAAATCCAATGTGTTTTCGAATTTTCGAAAATATATGTACGTTATCCGACGCTCTTACGGTGAAGGAAAACATCGTGAAGAAACCTTCATGCACGCCTGCGAAGAGATTCGATGTTTGTGTGTGAAGTCGTCCAATTTTCGGATTTCCGCAAACTCAGTCAGGCCACAATAGATTTTGTATTGTGTTTGGATTCCCGGGGTTCAATGGATTATGAGAATACAATAAACACCGTGAAATCCGAATCATCATAAGTCAAGTAACTTTTTTATGTTATCAAGTCAACAGAACGGCTCGGACGCTCACCTGATGGTAAGTAATACGACTCGAGCCGCATTGAAAGAGACCAATAACCGATAGACTTATTATATTCCATCAATGCTGAGGTATTGATTGATTGATTGATGCTGACGCAGTGAGCTGCGTCGTCACCCGAGACAACAGATGTTAGGTCTCTTATACCCGGTAATTTCACTAGCTAAAGTGCTCTTATCCGAAACACAAAAGTGCATAGCACTCTTTGTTTCGGGACGATATCTGTCACTGCGGTAGTACCTACCGTGACGACGACAGTATCGAGTTACCACTAGTTACTCACGCAAACCACGTCGTACAAAGTCCAACTTAATGTACATTCCAAACGTAATTCTAATTAATAGAGTAGAAATAATAATAATTAAATATTTACTGACATTCACACAGCGCTATCTAGAGCCCCAAGTTAAGCGTGAAGCCGGTACTAAATAACGGATAAACATACATATATACATATTTTTTTTTGTAAATACATAATATGTATGTATTTACAAAAAAAAATGTAAACATACATACATAGAAAACACCAGACCATTACAAACAGACATGTTCATGCACACAAATGTTTGCACTGCCCGAGGATCGAACCCGGAACCCAAATGGGTTATCAAGGAACTACTAAGAAGAAGAAACTACTTAATTCTATTTATTCAAACGTCAAAGTCTAGCTGAATGCTATGTCGAATTTCCCATTACAAATTTATCATAATCCGTAAGTATTTGAACTCATTACCATAATGAAATATAATACTGATTTATAAGTAAAGTTCAACTGCAGAGTCAGTAAATATGTCACTCTTGAAATGATTCGTCTAAACAGGATGTTTTCTGAAAATCACGTCACGACACGTCAAGATAATCATTCGCGATCTTTGACACTGTCTCAAGTTAGAACGTCGACTGCTAATGAATTTGTTGTTTATGACATATATCGAACAAAAACTACACAATTCAACGAATAACTGTATAACTCCAAAGGCAAGGATTTGACGGATACAGAATTAAATTCCACCATAACCTGCAGCTCGTTAATGAAGTTAGTTAAGCACGTAATCCTTCTGATGCCAAGTGGTAAACGTCATCTTCTTCTATAGTTTTAGTAAATATTTACTCAATTGATAAAACAGTTAACCGACTTACTATCAGCATTTTCTGCCAAGGCAGACAGTTTAAAGTGCCCTCCGAGCAACCTTATATTTTTTCTTTTTAACCTTATATTTTTCTTTTCTATCATAAGTGCTATAAATCCTTTTCTCTTACCCACAGTCAAATGGACAAATAAGCATAATAATATCTTATCAGTAAGATTGCGACAACTAGGAGGAGATCGACATCGAAATGAGGGCACTGTAGCTAGTGAAATTACCGGGTATAAGAGACCTAACATCTGTTGTCTCGGGTGTCGGGCGCAGTGCGGCGTTGATGAAGGATAATAATAACTGTCTATCAGTTGTTGGTCTCCTTCAATGCCGCTCTGTCATGGGTAGGCGTATCACTTACCACCAGGTAAGCGTCCTGACCGTCCTGTACACTTATAAAAAAAAGTATTTACTTCTAACAAATCTTGATAGAGTGCGTACAAACAATACTCGTATTCCTTAACACTTTATCAAGAGAGGCACTTACGGAAAGTAGATGATGGCGACGAAAATACTAAAAATACCTAACAGGAAAAGTCGATTTCATGAAGCCAACAATTTTTCACATGTTTAATATTAAAATTCTGCGTAGCTCATGGGCAATAACCGGAAACTGTTTATATTAAAAATTGTCTCTAATAATAGGTTAAATAATATTGACGACCCATCTGGTGTAATGGTTAAGACGTCGGCTAAAACACCTAGACTTAGGTTCGATCCCGGCAGTCCAATCATTTGTGCATGAAAATATTTTCTGTTTGCATTGTTTATTTGGTGTTGTTTTATGTAAAAAATGTTAGTTTGGGGCAAGATGGCTCTGTGCGAATGTCAGTGAATATTAATTTATTTATATTTCTTGTTTATTTAAATAAAAACGTTTCAAGTTAGATAATGTTACTTCCAATTGGAAGCTTATTGTTCAAGGGTAGCCGTTTTTATTGTTATATAACGACTGTCACGTGTAATTTTAATTAGTGCAATAATGCTCATAATACTCTATACAATAGATTGTTTTTATAACTCTTGATAATGCTTAATATAGTGTTATAAATAGAAAAAGGAACAAGGTTATTTTCGAATTTAACGCCATAGATTCTCTATAGCGTTGATTTTTAAAAGTCAATGCAAATTCATATCATAGCCCTTTATAACCTAAATGTCCTCTGCTAAACGAAGGTCTTCACTAATGTCATCTACGCATACGGATGCCTAGCTTCCTACATTTATCTGCTGCCCGACGAACTAGGCCATCATTACATAAATAAATAAAATATCCACTGACATTCACACAGCGCCATCTAGCCCCAAGTTAAGCGTAAAGCCTGTATTATGGGTACTAAATGACGAATAAACATACTTACATATATATATTTTTTAATATATACATATTATACATCGAAAACACGCGACCATTACAAACAGACATATTCATGCACACACATGTTTGTACTGCCCGGGGATCGAACCTGGTACCCTTGGCGTTGCAGCCAATGTCTCAACCGCAACACCAAATGGGTCGACAACATAAGTATATGTTATTTTTATGTTGAATATAAAGGGAATTTCCTCCTAAAGATACTCCTACTTCATCATTATGAAGTATTATAGGCTATTCTTATTATATATTGCTATGTATTTAATTATATACAAACGCGAATCTTGTATCATTATTATCAATTTGATGAGTGAGTGGGTTTTTTCTTGTATATTATCCCATTGTTTATGCTTTGGAGAAAAATGAATAAATATTGCATTTGATTTTGCATTCATGACTTGGTTTAACTTGGTTCCGTAGATTTTACTTTCTTTAATAAATTCATAGAAAACTGCACCCACTAAAACATGTGACACGTTGCCAAGACGACCACATAAGGTTTTCCCAGTGAAAAATACATCAGATCTAGGTAGAGCCAAGCTTCTGAATTTACACGGCCTAGTTCTACCGTATTTTCTGAATTGTACAAGTTTCAATAATTAAAACATTTAGATATCAGTTATAATTTGACGTGTTTAAATGTAAAATGGTCATCTATGTTTTCATTTATCACCACGGCTCCATGTGCCTCCGAAACTCCTTTCTTTTGAATCAGGCGATTCAGGTATAAATATTGATATAATAATATAAATAATTTTCGTAAATAATTGGTTTACCCATACAATTATTGTGTCAGATCTCAGATTCTAGACTCGTTCAAGTACACACACCACAAGATAGCTATCTATGACGTTAGAGCTGCGTAGTTTCATGCAATTATGTTTATTTCCATTTATTGTACTTTTATCATTATTTAATTTTATTACAATTGAAATCCAAAGGTTTTCGAAAACGTTTTTAGTGTTTGTTTTAATTTATTGTCATTCTTGATCAATTTTTAAATAAGT
>PQWD01013250.1:0-33525 GCA_019425675.1 Leucinodes orbonalis | reverse complement strand
CGATATACCAATTACAATCTACTTGGCGATTCCAAAAATTGAAAAAAATCATTAATTTTTTAAAATTAATTAATAATATTTTGTTACTGGCTTTGTAGTATTAACTTTGTAATTTTAACTACATATTGGTTTTGTTTATATAACAAATCTTTGATTATTATTTTTTTATAGTTGATTTTGCATGTTATGTTATAATTGTGAATAGTGTGAACTGTATCAGTTTGCATCGACTTTTAGAAGTTGGGCTGGGAGATAATCTCGCGTTAAAAAATACTATTTTCTTAATAAAAAATAATACTTAATAATGTTGTCATTGAAATAGTCAAATAGAACTGTGGTTTTATTTTAAAAAATTAAAGGTGATTTGACTTTATTTCGTATAGTAAATAAATGCTCGTAATAATATTATACGGTCACTTTTTATCACTTTAAATATCAATATTTATAATAGGTACGTATAACCTGACTATTGATCTATATAATTGGATTAATTTACTTTTAACGTTATTATTACTTTCATGTTATATTTAACTTACTTGACTGTACCTATTTCAACAGAAAGTTTACTAAATGGGAACTAAAACATGCAATCACTAAAAAATGTTTTTGAAATGGGAATAAATGTATCAAATATAGAATGTTTACGAAACGCAACTTTTTGATAGGTACAATTTAAGGTTTACGAAATGGGAAGTTTACGAGATGGGAAGTAGCCATTTAACGGCTCTAACACGAAGTCATAACAAGGATTACCCGATATTTTTCACTTAATTTAAATAAATAAAATTGTTGTTTAGCCTTTATATGAATAAACATGTATTATTCATCATTCCTAGGTCATTGCTTGTAATTGCTTTATTAACGCCCGTGTAGTGTGTGAATAATTTATTGTTAATTATTGATTCTACTGCGAATGCAATGATGTATGCAAATAGTTTGATGTACTAAGTTACTTTGTTCAGGTATTTAGGGAGTCCTTGTATATTGGAGCTCCCTTAGATAACGCATGTAATATTTTTAAAGCTATTTCTTCTTTATTTCAAAGTCCAGCCAAGTATGAGTCAGAAACAAAAAGTAATTGGTATATATTAAAATCAAAACCTTTGATGTATCATAGGCCCATAAGAATATATTAATTGAATAAAAATAATATAAATTGGTCCATCACTGATTACACTAACAAAATTCTAATATGAATGAATCGTATTTGAACCTAATCTGCCTCATCCTATATCGTTAAAATGAAGAAAAATATGCAAGAAAAATGTAATTAACTTTATTATAACAGTGATAATAATCATTAAAATAAATCAGTAGGTAAGTACCATGGTCTTAATGATATACACTATGTATTCATATTTAATTGCGTAATATGCGAATCAAATCTCTTTATAATTGATTTCTTACCTTGTAATGATTATAGTAAACGCGTAATTGTAAATTATTGCTAAGGTGTGTTCTATGTCTATCATTATTTTGCACTTAAATTATTATTTTTGCTATTTACTACTATGTTTTATTAAGACTGTATATATTTATTTGACGACGGCCAAGTGAGTGAGGTTACTGGAGGTCGAAAGTCCCCTGACTCCCCCTAATTTTCTATTTCATCATCATCAGCGTAAAGAGCATAAAGAGCGTCGGTGGCTCAATGGTGTGGACTGTCGCCGACGCTCTTACGGTAAAGGAAACCATCGTGAGGAAACATGCGCGCGCCTGTGAAGAGATTAAAAAGTTGTGCGTGAAGTCGGCCAACCCGCACTGGGCCCGCGAGGACGACTAAAACCTAATCACCCTATACGGGTAGGCTCGTGCCCCTCGGTGGGGACGCTTAATGAGCTGATGATGATGTTGCTCCTTCAGAGTTGCAAGTGTCCATAAGTAGCGATATATTATCTTAGCTACCTATAAGTGAACTCTCTTCTTGTAAAAAACCTGACTTTTTACGCTATCTTGACTTAAAGGGAATGTTTGTTAGATATAATTATAAGTAAGTTCGACTATAAACATTAGCTTTGTCGTTCAAATTTTACAGTGTACAAAATTTTACAGTGTACAAAATTTCTCCAAATTCGGAATAATATATACAACAAGAGCTACCTGGCGTCCAAGGAAATCAATCCATGAAACGAAAATAAGCAAAGGTTCTAGTGAAGTTATAATAAAATCGGAAGTTTCTGATACAGTACTAATTAGAACCGAACCAAAAAATATAGCTGTTAACAAATATGGAGTTATAGAAGATCATAGACCAACAAAGGTCTTATCAGTTAGAAGAAACAATTTACAAAGACATGCTTTGACTATGGTCAATGTTATTACGGATAGCAATGAGACTAAGAAGCATATGGATGACCGATTGTAAGTAACATATAGCACCTACCTTAACCAAATATGTCTTTTCTCTTCAAGTAAATAATAAAAAATGTCGTTTCGCGACTCGCACACATTGAATAAGACCAATTAGATTATTTTATATTAAACCAGTAAATTATTATATTTATAAAACTCCCATAGTTTTATATTGAATGGAATTAAGTTAACAAAGGTCAAAATTAAAATAAATTATTAACTTTTTATACTGAAATCACATTAAATTATTAAGTTCTGTAAATACGAGTATGTAATTTATTTTTATCCTTGACGTGTAAAAGAAAGAGAGTAATCTCTTAAAATCCTACAAAGTATGTAATGAATTGTTATTGTACACCGGGTCATAAACATTTAAATATACCAAAACACAACAACAATTTCAATATTTCAAAAGCTGAGCAAGCTGCAACATTGATTAAAGGTCACATAACGATTTATTCAAATATTCGCACCAAAACTAGTTTGCTTATGTTAGCTATATCTACGAGATTCAACCATGATTGCACTATTACAAGCAATCAACAGATTTTATTCTCAAAAATAAATGCTATTACCATAAAATATTGACCTCAAAATTAGTGCTTGCAGAGCGGCGAAACTTTTTCATCACCGATAAATTTTTACTGAGCTTGAAGTCGTGATAATACCTATAAAAACTTATTCTCCAAAGCCAAATATATGTAGGCTTTTGTAAAAAACAGCATTTTTTTCTCAATTATCCGCAAGATCACTGGATCTAAATATTACTAACTATTCTGACTAGAACTTAATCCCTTCTGCCTGTACAGAAATTTGCACCAAGATTCTATAACGAAGATGTCCTACAACGTCGTGAAAATTTGCTTCGAAATGATGAACGCGACTACGAATCTGAGATTTACAAATACATGGGGTTACAGAGATAAGAACGGAAACTGGCAAGGCATTGTTGATGATCTGATTAAGAAAAAGGCAGATCTTGGTTTGTATTACCATAATGATAATATATTGTACTTATAGCGATGTCTCCGGAAGATTAGCATTTTTTTCATTACGAAATTTAACTTGGTTAAAGGAGCTTGAACAAAATTTTCTGTTTATCTTGACAACTGCAGAAATCTCTATGAAAGTTTCCGCATAATAATGGTAAAAAATACAAGTAATCATTCCTTCCTTTATTATATTTTTCTTCCCTCCTTCTTTCTTTTTTTCTTCTAACTTATTTCTCTATTTAAACTTTGTCTCTCACAGGAACTCTAACAATCTTCACCCAAGAGCGCCTGGAGCTCATCGATTATATAGCCATGGTTGGGTCAACTGCAGTCCGCTTCGTATTCCGTGAGCCGCCTCTCTCTTACGTCTCCAACATTTTCGCCATGCCATTCACGGGGGCGGTCTGGATGGCAATCGTCGTCTGTGTACTGGGATGCTCCCTCTTCTTATACATCACTTCGAAATGGGAAGCTACCATGAGCATGGTTTGTTATATTTTCTGTTGTTTTTAGCTCTTAGGTGGGTAAACGGGTAATTTAAAGTGATTCAAAGAGGTTTCTACCCATGAAAATTCTTCGTCTGTGTACTGGGATGCTCCCTCTTTTTATACATCACTTCGAAATGGGAAGCTACCATGAGCATGGTTTGTTACGTTTTCTGTTATTTTTTAGTTCTTAGGTAGGTAAACGGGTAATTTAAAGAGATTTCTACTTCTTGAAATTCTTAATTGTGAAGGAGCACCAATAGTGATTACTTATGTGGTTTCTTAATAATTGAAAATAGTATCAATTTCACTCTTTTCCTATCTATGTTGACAAAAAGGTGATTGCCTGCATGTGTGCCATTGTCACATAATTTTAACAGTATTATGGTGCAACTGTACTACATACAATACGTAAGGATGAAAGATAGGACAAGTAACAAAATTACTGCACACAGTGACATTACGAATTAACAATGACAAGGGTATTTTAGGCAACAATAGTAACTAATCGGTTATCAGTTATTTCTGTCTTTTTCAAAATAAGATATTAAGAAGCATAGTGAAAAGAAATTTAAACATTTTTATCTCCAATACTTTAAAGTACAACAATACAGAATGGAATAAAATAAAAGTATTTCGTAGAATTATATAATTTATAACATGTCAGAAATAATGGTACTATTATTCCAGCATCAATTCCAACTGGACGGCTCATGGGCAGACGTGATTATCTTGGTGATTGGAGCCGTGCTTCAACAGGGATGTACACTGGAACCGAGATATGCAGCAGGTATTATACTTATATAGAATATACCTGGATCATAACAACCAGTGTGAGGGTCCGATAAAGCCAGGGCATAAGCTCAGTAAATTTGTTTATTTTAAATGCTATAGTTTGTAGCTTTTGTAATTTAATATCGTTGAAATGTTGTTAAGCATTTTGTGTTGCGGTGTGCCACCAATCGATGTTTCCTTACTCAAAAAGCCACCGATACGCTGACGCCCGAAAAAAAAAGACAACATGCACTGCTGAAGTAAGCTTTTCCCAGTGATATCAATCATTCAAAAATTCATACGAACAAATAAATAAAACCATAGAGGGATTTCCGAAAGTATAACACGTCGCTTTAGTCCAAGACATGTTCGAGTAGCCAGAGTCTCGTTCTATGCTCGACAGCTTGAACCAGAAAAAGATGAGGATACGCTCTAAAGTTGAATGTTAGAACCTTTACCTCAGTCGTGAGCCCTCTCTAGTTAGTAAGAAAATATGATGTTTGCAACGAGAGTTTGTTAATTTCCCTCTCCGACCTTTCGCATTCCACAATGGACGTAGGTCTATGCCATTTTGCGCAAGCTATCCTGGTCCTCCACTTTTCTCATCCAGCCTCCACCAGCGACCTTTCACAAGTCGTCAGTTCATAGGGCCTGACGACGTCCTACGCTACACTGCCAAGACGCGGTCTAGAACTCGTCTGCTCCAGCGGCCATCGGTTCTGCGATAAACGTGACGAGCCCACACCCACTTACACTTACTGATCCGGCGGGCTATGTTTCAATGTATAAAGTTTGTCAATTTAAAGGACATTACATTTATAGTCACAATTCTATTTTCCCTGCAGGTAGGAGCGTCACTCTATTGCTGTTTTTAGCATTGACAATTCTGTACGCCGCATACTCTGCAAATATCGTGGTGCTACTGAGAGCTCCTAGTTCTTCTGTAAGAACTCTGCCCGATTTGCTGAACTCTCCTCTAAAGCTTGGAGCAAGCGACTTTGAGTATAATAGATACTTCTTCAAGGTAAGCTTATTATTGGTTATCGACATTAATTCACTTAAATTAACTAAAACAGAATTGACAAGTAGTTTCTTTTTGTTGCCACTACCATTTTGACAGCAGTGACTCAGAGACAAGACAGTTCTCAAGACCAGACCTGGCGCAGTATCGCCTTTCTTTTCAGACAATCAGGAGATTTAGACTACAATCCTAACCAAACTGGGACAAATTGCTTAGAGTAACAATATGTATGCACTCCCCACTGGATTTGAATCCACAAATTTTGAAAAAGCAGCGATCTACTCTCAAATTTAAGTTCACTAGACTACTTAGCCACTGATTATGAAACATATATTATGATGTCTCACTTTTGGAATGGCAAACTGTTTTATTACGTTAAATATTTTACTTCACAGAAACTAAACGATCCCATACGTAAGGCCATTTATGACAAGAAAATTGCCCCAAAAGGAAAGAAACCTAACTTTTATTCAATGAAAGAAGGAGTAGAACGAATCAGACGAGTAAGTAATAAATAAAGAACTATAAATATTTTGGGATAATTTTTATCGTTTATTTGTGGTATAATTGAAATTTGTTGAGATGTCGGCTACAACAGCAAGGGATCCCGGAAAGTACAAACATTTGTGTCCATGAACATGTCTGTTTGTATTGGTCTGAAACACGCAGATGTATAATATTATATATTAAAAAATAGTACCTCCAAGCTTCATGCTTAATTAAGAATTTTGGTTTATTGTAAAAATGTTTTAGGGCTTGTTTGCATTCCACATGGAATCAAATCCAGGATATCGTCTCATCCAAGAGACATACCTTGAAGGAGAGAAATGCGATCTGGTAGAGATTGACTACATCAATGAGATTGATCCATGGGTCCCGGGACAAAAGCGGTCGCCTTTCAAGGATCTGTTTAAGATAAAGTTTGTATCTTTTTTATCTACTATATCTGTCCTGTAGGGTTTGTGTTGCTCTATTTCGCTAAAACGAAATTAATGGTTTTTTTTTTTATAATAACTACTTACCCTGGCACACGTTACAACAAAAAATGTACCCCATAATTAAAAAACTCAATTATCTGATTGCTTGATGATTGTACCCGGCTGGTGGGTCAGTCCAATCTGCCCATAGCAATGCTGTGCGGAAATACCTTTATCAGCAATGGAGCGAGGAAAAAAATCATAAATATACCTACATAAACAGCCTGTCTTCTCCATTATGATGTCTTTGTACCTAAACGTATGCTCACAACATTTTGTGTAGACTTTTCGCTGTTGGCCATAGAAGGCTTTCACAGTTTCTCCAAGCAAATGGCGAGCGCACCTGGCTCTCAGCCCATAACCACGGAACAAGTTTGTTGGTTGATATGTTCCAATACAGTGTAATGTATCGAAGCGTATATGCAGCTTCATGAAGATCCGCGAGTCGGGCGTGCAGTGGTGCCTGCACCGGCGGCTGCACGTGCCCCGTCCGCGCTGCTCGGGCTCCGTCGTCACGTTCAGTAGCGTCGGCTTCACCGACAAGCTGCCCGCCATGCTGGCCACGCTCTACGGGGTGATGCCAGCCTCAGCTGTTTTTTTAGCCCAGTTCTTTTCAAACAGTCAGAAGATTCCGACGTTCTATCTGCAATGTTCTAATCAAACTGCGAAAAAACACACAAAGTCAATTTCGCTATGCGGTCTTCCCGCTGGATACAATCTCTGGATCCTCCGATCCCGCATTGATCTTAATATCAACTCTCAGTCTACTAGACTACGCAAGATTTTTCTGGATGTCTTGTCCCTGTAACTAAAGATATCTGAACCCAACACTAAATAGACAACGTAGGTTTTTTCTCCGGTGGGCTTTTCGTTTTTAGCCGTAGAAGGCTTTCTCAGTATCTCCAAGCAAATTGCGAGCGCACCTGGCTCTCAGCCCATAACCACGGAACAAGTTTGTTGGTTGATATGTTCCAATACAGCGTAATGTATCGAAGCGTATATGCAGCTTCATGAAGATCCGCGAGTCGGGCGTGCAGTGGTGCCTGCACCGGCGGCTGCACGTGCCCCGTCCGCGCTGCTCGGGCTCCGTCGTCACGTTCAGTAGCGTCGGCTTCACCGACAAGCTGCCCGCCATGCTGGCCACGCTCTACGGGGTGATGCCAGCCTCAGTTTTTTTAGCCCAGTTCTTTTCAAACAGTCAGAAGATTCCGACGTTCTATCTGCAATGTTCTAATCAAACTGCGAAAAAACACACAAAGTCAATTTCGCTATGCGGTCTTCCCGCTGGATACAATCTCTGGATCCTCCGATCCCGCATTGATCTTAATATCAACTCTCAGTCTACTAGACTACGCAAGATTTTTCTGGATGTCTTGTCCCTGTAACTAAAGATATCTGAACCCAACACTAAATAGACAACGTAGGTTTTTTCTCGGGTGGGCTTTTCGTTTTTAGCCGTAGAAGGCTTTCTCAGTATCTCCAAGCAAATTGCGAGCGCACCTGGCTCTCAGCCCATAACCACGGAACAAGTTTGTTGGTTGATATGTTCCAATACAGCGTAATGTATCGAAGCGTATATGCAGCTTCATGAAGATCCGCGAGTCGGGCGTGCAGTGGTGCCTGCACCGGCGGCTGCACGTGCCCCGTCCGCGCTGCTCGGGCTCCGTCGCCACGTTCAGCAGCGTCGGCTTCACCGACATGCTGCCCGCCATGCTGGCCACGCTCTACGGGGTGATGCTAGCCCCGGCTGTGTTGCTGCTTGAGATCGTCTACCATAGATTGTAAGTATCATTTATTATTTCATTAGTTACCGACAATCAGAATATGACAACGGAGGAAAATATAACATTAAATGGTTAAGTGCTTAAATAAACAGATGAAAGATGCACAATTACGAAGAAATATCAAGCTAAAAATCTCCGAGCCGCTGGACACATACGTTGACACATGTTATATTAATGACATACAATAATTTATTCATATGTTGACCACAAGACGTCATTAAAAGTATTCAAAATCAAAAGCACGAAAATATTACTATGTCAGTATAACATGTAGCGAGCGACGTGATTATGAATGAAAATTCTGCCCAACGGACGCGCAGTTTCGGATGGGAAGAATTTTGCCGTGAACACTTTTTTTTGAGTTAATTGTTTATCTAAGTATGTTGCGGCTGACCGGAGAATCTGGTAAGAAGATACATATGATTATAAGAATACAAGTACAACAATACGTAAGAAGATACAAGATAATACTTTCTCTATATTTCAGGACGGTTTTAAGACAGAGAAGAAAGATTCAACTGAAGCATCACCATTCGGGGAAAGCGTTTATTCAACACCGAAAAAAATAAACTAAGAAAAGTAAAATATTAACTAAATTAAATAAGAAGCAATTATACTCAGCATAGAATTTTATGAAGCTGTAATGCGTAAATTAATAATTGAGTGAGATTATGCATCTATGTACATAGTTTATTTAATCTGTAACGTCACACGATCATAGAGTAAATTATTGATGACGATTCTTTTGATAACTCCGCTATTCTGATGTCTTAGGGGTTGATGAATTATATGTATAAGAAAGGAACACATTGTATAATGTTTAGAATTAACATCACATTAGATTGTTGAATATAACCTATTTATTTATTTATTTTACTTTAATTATAACGTTTGATAACACTTACAATAGTTAAAGATAATACATTATAATATATCTAAAAATTTTACTCTCACTCATCAAATCTCTCACAAAACTTCAAGCATATCGTCAATATATCCTTCCATTCATCAGCAAACTAATCACACTCTGGGAACCCATCCAGAAGGGAGTTCAACAAACTGAGGACTAGGTACCGGTGATTGTGCATGAGACTTATGGCGTCTACTTCTGTAGTATTTTTGGGGTAAATAACAACTTATTCCTAACAACGTGTTAAATTGAATAGGATTAATTTAAATGCACTTTAATGTTTACTGTCGGTACGAAATAAGTTAACTGTGTTCCTAGTCTGTTATTTTGTAAATAAATTATGGAAAAGCATTTTCGTACTCACTTAAACCTTTCAGAAAATTATTCTTTGACGTTGACGTTTCTCTTTGAACACACAGACCATTTGAATAATGTATTATGTTGAATTGTTACTTTCTTTCAAAGTTAAGTAGACTCATTAAATAATTTACATAGGTATAAATATAATATAAGTGTTACAAAAACACCATTCCTACTCAATAGTCTAACCGAGTAATGTACTATATTATTTTCTAACACTCAAATAATTTGTACTTTCGTAAACTTTTATTCAGAAGGCAATATGATATTATTGTATTTCTTATTTATTTTAATTAGATGTGTGCATGGAAGGGATGGTTTTGTTTTGAATTTTATAACGAAATATATAGAGAATGAGGGCAAACCGACGTTTCTAATTTATAATGGCTTATGTTGGGGAAAAAGTAAGTAATTAATTCGGACGTAGAATTGTTTGAAGTAGGAAATTGTTATTACTGAAAAGTATTATTTCAAATTGTAGTATTAGTTTTTTTCCATGATTGTAATGTAAGTTTTAACATACGAGTATACCAGTTATAACATTAAAAATCTAGTGGATTCAATATGATTATCCGTTGTTATTGAACACTATTCTGTATATCAATATAATTAAACATCATCAATCTGTTAAAGAGATCTAAAAGTAAGTCATTGGACGATTCATTTTTTTTATGTTACCAAGTGAATAGGATGGACAGGACGCTCACCTCATGGAAGGTGATACGCCTGAACATGATAGAGCGGTTTAAAGAATCCGTTGTTGGTCCAACAACTGATTCTTATTCTCTATCAATGCCGTTCTGCGCCCGTTACCCTAGACAACAGATGTTAGTCGTCTTTTACCCGGTAATTTCACTACCTACAGTGCTCACAGCGGCCTTATTCTGAAACATAAAAGTACATAGCACTCTTATTTTACGAGACATTATCTGCTTAGACGACTCAGTATCAAGTCTAGCAAGTAGCAGTAATTTTGGTAAATACTCGTACGTTCGTACGTTACAAGTGTTGGTGTGTACGTCGTACGTTGCTATCATATATTATTACAGAACTCGAAGTGAACTTAGTAAATAAGTTATCAAAGTCTGGAATCAGGTGTTCTTCATCTATGGCTGAAAGATCAGAATATCAAATACATGACCTGCTGTACTTGATTGACTTGGAGTGCCCTGAAGCTGAGAAAGTATTTACAAATGTAAGATGTATTTTTTGGATTGAAGACGTTTTCAATAAGTGCTGAGAATTGTAGGATTGAATTTAATAAATTTCAGGATTTCTAAGATGAAACCATAGGTATATTCATAGATTTAGAATTAGGGCGCTACGCTTATATATGGGTCATGAGTTCATGACTACTAGTATATGAGTTTTACGTTTGATGCTACCCAGCACGACCACGGATTATCTTTATTTCAATTACACATGTAATTACACGTGGTACACATTTATAAAAAAATATGTACTTTTAGATCTCCAGATTTTGAAAAATATGCTCTCATAAGATATAGGTCGTATATTTTTGCCGGTATTTCTGTCCGTCTGTCTGTTTGTTCTGGGTAATCGGCTGGACCGATTCTGACGGGCATTTTTGGGAGATAGCTGGTGTGTGTAATAAAATTTGGTATGAAGCTCACACCCTGGATAAACACAACATACATTTTACTCCGAAAATATATCACCAAATAAAAAAGGTACTACTGTTATATGGGAGAGCCTAACTAATGCTGCCAATAGCAGTGGCCAGTTAAAAAAAAAACTTAGAGGATGCCCGTAGTCCAGCAGTAGACTGTTAATATAGTAAACTGACATAGAATTTGTGTTTTGCGAAAAAATTTAAGTCGACTAGTAATGTCTAAGCAGAAAACATGGAACCTCATTCATTATAGAAACTGAAATTAGTGATTTTTTATGTCATAAATCACTAGAACAGTCAGTGCGCTCACCTGGTGGTAAGTGATACCCCTGACCATGATAGGAGCAGTGTTAAAGGGAATTAATAACAATAGCTACTCATTATTTTTTCGTCAACACTGCCCTGCGCGCGTGTCCGAGATGACCGATGTTGGGTCTCGGTAATTTTTACTACAGTGCCTTAGGGTCGGGTTTAGACCCGAAACACAGAAATGCAAAACACTCCTATTTCACGGGACGATATCTGACACTGCGGTACCTACCTAGAAGTCTCACAAACAAGTCTACCACATAGTAAAATGATTTTATATTAATCTCAGGAAACGTCATTCTACATGTTGCAATTTCCGTTCCGCTGGCTAGTTCTGTCTGACATGATACGAGTGGATTTGGTTAATTCGAGCCTTTGGAACTGTCCCCTTTTGGCGACAAGCGACTTGGTATTAGCAGAGAGGAATGGGTCAATGATCACCATGACGGAATGTAAGTAACTACATATAGGTATTATTATCTACTAACTGTTTCCCGCGGCAGGGGCGGATCGTGAATTTGTGAGGCCCTGGGCTGAAACTACTGAGGGGCCTTTCAACTAATAGTAAAAAAAATATCTGAAGAATATTATTTTGAGAGATTTTTTTATTGCTATAAATTGTTCATTGTATAAAAAATATAAATATTTTACTACAATCTACACAAGTGTTAACTGTACAAAGATCATTTGCTTTGGTAGCAATCTCAGGCAACCTTTGAGTGAGAGAGTAACCGAATCGCCTATTGTTCCTAGCGGGGCCTGGCCTCTAGTAACCTGGAGGCCCAGGGCTGCAGACCAAGTAGCCCTTAGGTACATTCGGCCCTGTCCCGCAGTATTACCCGCCGTAAAACATAACCTAAAAGCGTGCAGCTCAGGCGACGCGCGGCCTTCGCGTGGTAAAACATTGCTTTGTTTTCTAAAATAAAATTTTTTTCTTAAATAAAAGTAGCCTATGGTTTTCCTTATTACGTCAGCTACCTGCCAAAAAAGTCCGATCCAAATCGGTCTTATCGTTTCAGAGATTACCCGGAACTAACAGACGGACATAAATTTCACATCAGCCGAATTAAATAATGTGCTCGTCAGTTAATGGCGGCGTTTTAACTAGTGAACGGCAGATCTGATTGGAATACGGCCTATGCTTCATTGTTTAAGTGGATGTCAATGGATAACCTAATATATTATTTAAATATTTATTATTGATGACCCATTTGGTGTAATGGTTGAGACGTCGGCTACTACACCAAGGGTTCCAGGTTCAATCCCCGGGTAGTACAAACATTTGTATGCATGAACATGTCTGTTTGTATTGGTCTGGGTGTTTCTATGTAAAAAAATATGTATTTACAAAAAAAATAACAAAAGTATGTTGATTGGTCACCATTTTACACTAGCGTTAGTTTTGGGCTAGATGACACTGAGTGAACGTTGATGGATATTTATTTCTGATATTAAGCGATTATTAAGCGTTTCTATTTCAGTGCACAGACCATCGTTAAACTTTTCAATGGTAGTCAAACCAAGAGGATTTTACAATGGTACTTTCCACGACGTCAGACCCATAGAACATTGTACCGTCGAAGGAAAAATCTGATGGGTCATCCTATTGTTATGGCAAACGTCATTCAAGATAACAACGCCTCAAAAGAACATATTCTAAAGGAGGATCGACTGTAAGGCAAATGATTACTACTTCTATATATAAAAAAGAATCACGGTAACTTCCCGTGAACTACGGGAAGGATTCCGATGAATTATCAGGCCTCGTTTTATTCAAAAAAATGTATTCTCAAAAAAGACAGAGTTACTTGCATGAGAACACAATAGAACTTAAAGTAATAATAAACGTCAAACAAGGTTCAAGGTTCTCGAGTGGCGTCCACGTAACGGAAAGCGAAGCGTAGGCCGACCCCTAACCAGATGGACGGATGATCTGGTTAAGGTGGCGGGTGGCAGATGGATGTCAACTGCAAGGGATCGGTCCGCGTGGAAATCATTAGGGGAGGCCTTCGTTCAGCAGTGGACATAATTAGGCTGTAATGATGATGATGATGAAACGTCAAACAAACGTTTACATTTCTTGTATAGGTAGTCAACACACACACTCACTTAACACATTCTTTTTTTATTATAGATAATTACTTGCAAATATATGCTGTGATACTTTGATTTTGAATGCACTTTAGAAATTTTTACCGTGCACGACAAAACTGTGGAATCATATCATGTCTGAAATATATAAGTGATGCGATCCGGCAATCTTGAAGAAAATAGCGTATTCCCTTATAATTGCTAGCGACGTATTTCTTTGCCCTCTGGTATTGCAAATGTAGGCGCCGAGGATATATACCATCAGATGAGCTGGTTTTTCGATTGCCCCCTTTTAGATAATCAGAAATTAATGGAAAACAAAGGAACACTACACTATCATAAAATAGAATGTAGAGTGGAGTATAAGCCCCACTCTTCATTCTCACTTTCATTTCGTTATTTTTAACACAGATATGTTTTCAGCAAAATATTTGGAAATGAGCATTCAGCAGCAAAAAGCGTTTTCTCATTAATCTAAGCTTTATTAGACACGTGTCTAGCTGTACAGCTTTATAAAACTTGCAAGTAGGGTTGCCAATTTTCTTACAAGAAATAACTTATGTTCAGGTCTTTGAAACAGTAGTTTAGAAAACTGAACAGTAGGTATTTAGTTTATTTATTGTTATCAATAAATAATTTTTAGAACTTTTGGCATAACTTACTAATTTACAATACTTTTTAAAACTTTATACGCTTCACCACAATTATACTCGTAACTGAACTAAATTAAATGAGCTCATTTTTTATTAAATAAATACATGTGCTATTTCTATCCTCTCACCACTTAGCATTAATTTCTGAAAACTTTCAGTAAATGCTCACATACCTAAAAACAATATTTTGTGTAATTTATTTTTGTTCATCAATATAAAGTATAATTTAGTGAAAAACAGTATAATACAGTTGAAAACACTATAGTTGGCAAACCTACTTATCAGCCAGCCAAGCGTGGAGATTATGTAACAACGCCTCACTAGGCCCTAGTCCAGTGATTTTCGAGGGTTGGTAGGGTTACGGTATTGTATTAAGGTTGACTGCGTGATACATCTCAATGATAAGTGGTATGGTCCAATTGTGGGCTGTTTGTAATGATTATTAAATTAAGAAGTTTTCTTTGCGATCGACTTTGGTTCGAAGAAAAAATACTCATCACTTTGTCTTTTACTGTTATTAGAGATCTCAAAAACGATGCGGGCTCAAAACACTGTTGGATGTTCATAAAGCATGCATTTGAAATGCTGAACGTTACTCCGCGGTATATATTCAGCTATCGCTGGGGGTACAAGGTTAATGGCCAGTGGTCTGGGATGATCAATGACATATCTACTAATAAAGCCGAGTTAGGTGAGAATATTTCTAGTTCTATTCATATTACATACGTTATTGCACTCTTAATAAACTGGAAAATTCTGAACTGACTGGAAAACTCTGAATAGACTGCGGGCAGGTGTTGGCCGGTGCCGTGAGTTGGGGATATTCCAGAAGCAGTTTGTGGTGCCCCTCAGGCAACGTCTACACAGCCTGTGAACGTTGCCTCAGGCAATGGAACTCTGGACTGGAACTGGGACCTCTGGACGGCAAATGAAAGGGCGAGCATCTATGATCGCACTTTCATTTGCCGTCCAGAGGAGAGGCCATAACGACTCGATAAAAAAAAGACAATAGTTTTGCATCAATAGTTTTGCCTCACATTTGGGGATGTACTTTGAATCACGAGTAGGTTTTTATTTCAAAACAATGCCAATGTTCTCGATTTCACGCTGTTTTTAGGTACCAACATCTTAATAAAGAATGAGAGGTGGGATGTGGTATCATTCACGGATGTGGTATCACCATTGTATGCGTTGTTCGTGTTCCGCCAGCCCCCTCTGGCATACACTTCAAACATATTCTCGCTGCCTTTCTCCACCAACGTGTGGTTGGCCCTGGTGGTACTGGTGGCTGCTGCTACGCTTACTCTCTTCTGTACCAGCATATGGGAGATCACAATGGAGAGGGTAAGAGTTATTCTCTCTTCAACATGTAGCAGTTATATATCAACTGCTTGTCACGCGTCATCTGCTGAACATAGAACTTCCCATTCTACACCAGACACTCCGGTCCTCAGCTTTCCTCATCCAGCCTCCACCAGCGACCTTACAGAAGTTGTCGGTAAATCGGGCTAGCGTCCTATGCTATGCTTACCAAGACGGGTATCAACTCCAAAGCTTGTCTGCTTCAACTCTTGGTGATTCTACGACATACGTGACCGACACATCAACTTGTTGATCCGGCAAGCTATGTCGGTAGCTTTAGTACGCCAAATTAGCATTTCAAAACTTGATATACGCAATAGATCAAAGAGTTGCATGTTGGATTATCGACTTTTTAAGGCGCCATTTCGCCTCCACGTGCATCGAATAATGCTCCCATTCATCAGTGTATCCCTCTTCACCGGATTTAACTATAAATCCCCAATGGCCGAAATCTTTCTGATCAGCTTTTCGCTGGAGAGGTTTTCATCAACAGCGTAAAACGTTGGGACTCTGAAATACCTTATACCGGTTTTCCCGCACACCATAGCTATGTGAGTGGTTTTACCACTTATTGAACGGTAATGAATAAACGGATATACTTAAACCTTTTTAGAGTCCGTCACAATTGGACGGAAGTCTCAGTGACGCGTTACTACTAACGCTCAGTGCAGTGGCTCAGCAAGGATGTTTTATTGAACCTTCAAGGGCACCAGGTAACGCTTGCTTATCAAAAGTTTACAACAGAATATTGATTTATTAGTATACTATCATCATCAGCTCATAAACGGCCCCACCGAGGGGCACGAGCCTACCTGTAAAGGGTGTATAGGCCACCGTCCACGTGGGCCCAGTGCGGATTGGACGACTTCACACACAACCTTCGAATCTCTTCGCAGGCGTGCATGAAGGTTTCCTCACGATGTTTTCCTTCACCGTAAGTGCGTCGGATAACGTACATATATTTTCGAAAATTTAGAAAGCAACAGTCAATGCCAATCAGCCGACGCTCAACCGAAGCTCTTAACTTATCGCTAACTTGAAATGTGTCTCGATAAATTAGTGGCGCTCACCTGATTGTAAGTGAGATGCCTGACCATGACAGAGCGGCATTGAATGCGACCAACAACTGATAAACGGTTATATTCTCCGTCAATGCCATACTGCGCCCGACACCAGAGACAGCAGATGTTAGGTCCCTTATACCCGGTAATTTCACTAGCTACAGTGCCCTCATCCCTAAACACAAAAGTACGTAACACTATTTATTGTTTCACGGGACGCTCCGGCACTGAGGTGGTACCTACCTAGACGACTCAGTATCGAGTCTACCACCTAGTAAAATTTAGTTATAATTACTACAAGTTTTTTTTTTTTGGTGTGTATATATCTGCCGTGTTCTCGTATATGTTTATCTTCTTTAACTTCCAGGGCGCATTATGGAATGGTTTCTGTTCACGGCACTGATGGCACTGTACGCTGCTTATTCTGCAAACATCGTGGTGCTGCTCCAAGCTCCGTCCACCTCCATAAACACTTTGGCACAACTGTCGGCCTCTAAAATAACACTAGCTGCAGTGGATTTGGATTACAGCCGCTTTATTTTAAGTGTAAAGTGTATTTTAATCTATACTAATATATAAAGCTGAAGAGTTTGTTTGTTTGTTTGAAGGCGCTAATCTCAGGAACTACTGGTTCGATTTGAAAAATTCTTTCAGTGTTAGATAGCTTATTTATCGAGGAAGGCTATAGGCTATATATCATCACGCTACGAGTAATAGAAGCAGAGCAGCAATGAATAATGTTTCAAAATCGGGGGTATTTTTTCATACTTGGAGCTTCCGCTGCGTACGCTGCGTAAACGGTTAAAGTTACACAAAAGTCATGTATAAGAGTATTGTTCTCCTTTTAGAGGTCTACAAAAAAGTCCGCGACAGCATATGTCTATCTTTTAAGGTTAGCTCACTATAACATATTTTTTGCTAAAAAAACATCTGTTATTGACCCCGAAACCTTTAAAGTTGGAGGGAGGGGAAATCCTATGTATAGTGATAAATGTAAGTACTGTGTTATCCCGAATTTAATGCGAGCGAAGCCGCGGGCAAAAGCTAATTATTTATATGATTGGAATAGATATGATATTTGAAAAAAAACTGCTGGAGAGATACAATCTACCCGGGTGACATATGCATTATACTAATATAAATAAGAATATATTATTGTATAGTATTGGCCGCGATAAAAGATATTTTCATATATATTAAAATACTCTGTGTTCCCGCCCTAACCTACAATCGCTTCGTTAAGTCATGTTAAAGCGCGCAGCTCACGCGAGGCGTGGTGGTCGCCGCGCGGAACATAAATACTTTATTTTTCAAAATAAAATGGTGTTTTCATAAATAAAAGTAGCCTCAGTATTTTTTTTATTACATCATTTACCTGCCAAAATATGTTTCGTCCAAATCTATCAGCCATTTCAGAGATTACCTGGAACAATCAGACATACAGACAAAAATATTAAGAAGTGTTATTTGGGCGTCCGTACCTACCGTACAACAAACATTACAAACAAAAACGTCCTACATTACAAACAAATACCCGATTTTTATTTATATGTATGGACTAGCCTCGCGGATTCACCCGCGAAGTTTTCTTTCTCGTGTGGATTCGGTAATTTATTATGCCTCTACATCAATAAACAGGTTTTTACTTTATTTTTAGCCGTACAAGGACCCAGTTCGTGTCAAAATTAATCGACGTATAATGCCCGAAGGTGGACAGCCTATCTTTTATCCAATGGACGAAGGAGTTGAAAAAATAAGACAGGTACCCACTGATATAATCTGTAAAACTAAGCAGTTGTGCGCATGTTTCCTCATGATGTCTTCCTCCATTATAAAAGCGTTAGTAAACGTACATAAACTCGTATTGTTTTTATTACGAAGTGAGCAGGTCATGACGCTCACCTGATGGTAAATGATACGCCTGACCATGACAGAGCGGCATTAAAGGAGACCAACGATAATCAAGCACCGAGTCAACAGATGTTAGGTCTCTTATACTTACCCGGTAATTTCGAACATTCGAAAAGACGTGGGTACGTGGTGGGATTTGGTCCTGCACCCTTCAGATCGGAAGGCAAGTGTCCACAACATGGAGCCACCAACGCTCATTTTAATTGTAATAATTTCCAAAATTATTATTTGTGAAATGTTTTTTGTTCTTGAGGCATGGATGGCGTATCTACCTTTATTTATACAGAATATCATTGGCTAGGTAGATACTGTCGCAGAGTCAGGGGAATCGTCCCGGGAAATAGAAGTGTTTTGCACTTATGTTCTGGGATGAGGGCACAGTACCTAGTAAAATTATTGTTGTCTCGGTTGACGGGCGCAGGGCAGTGTTGACGGAAAATAATGACTAGGTATGTACTGTTAATGATTTCTATCAACACTGATTCTGTCATGGACAGGAGTATCATTTACTATCAGGTGAGCAAGCTGACCGTCCCGTTTACGACCTAAAATAAATAAGTCCATATTTTCAGGGTCTCTTCGCTTTTCACGCATTAGCAGAGCCGACGTATAGACGCATCGAAAATACGTTCCTAGAGTCTGAAAAATGCGACTTAGCCGAAATAGACTTTGTAAATACCTTTAGTTCTTATATTCCTGTTAAAAAAGACTCGCCTAACTTGGAACTTCTGAGAGTAAGGTTAGTAGCACTTACCAGATATATCAAGTCCTACTTCAGCACCCCGATATGTACCTGGTACGTGAAATATCCCGATTAATAAAAAATGAAATATTTTCATCATAAAAAAATATATTTACGCTACGTAATTCCTACTTATTACCTACATCACTGTCAAATTGAAAATGGCACACATCATCGTTAACTAAATTTTTGTGTTAACTATCCCGACCTGCAACCTTAAATCCCGATTATTTTGATCGGATGTACCGATTTAAAATAAATCGGATATGGCAACACAATTTTCCATCCTAATATAAACAAGTCTATGTATACATACCTACTTAAATTCTGTTCATAAATAAAATTTTATCAAGAGCTTCATGTTTATTTTTTAGTTTACATTTTCAAAACGTAGCAAGAGTTTCGTCATATCTTAATAATATATTTTAGAAGCTCGACAAATGATAAGTTAAAAAATATTATTAGCTAATATTTTTAGAGATGATACGTAAGTCATACTTTTCGTACAATTGCTATTTAATTTTCATAGGGTCCATTGGGTTGCGATATCTAAATTATTATCATATATCATCCCAACGTTGGAAAGATGCCTTTCGACACAACATATCCATGGGCAGATTGGGCCGTAAGCCATCACGTGGAACCAGGGCAGATTGGTGTGTTAACTATTCTTACGACTTCTATCCTTCCTCACTAGAATTACGGTCGACGTCTTAACGTCCAGAGCACGGAATCACCTTTCTTTCGGACAATTACTTAAGTAATTCAGCCTGCATGTAACCATAAGGCGTTCTGCTTCAATTTCAGTTTTAAGCTTATCCGCGAAACAGGTCTTCTGTCGGCAATAAGTCAGCGATTGTTGGTGCCAAAGCCCAAGTGCGTTAACAGAGTTTCAGCCTTCAGCAGCGTTGGTCTGCTGGACATGCGCCCGGTGATTATCTTCATGCTGTACGGAATCGCATTCTCTTTGCTGATATTCTTCGCAGAAGTTGCCATTTATAAATTGTAAGATTATTTTTGCTCGTATTTTTTTTATCTGAAACAAATTTTTATTACATTTTTTTTGTGTTAATATTTGTCTTACTTATCATCTTATTCGATATTATTTATCGATTATTTTCTTTCAATATCAAGATCCGACGCTCTTAAGGTGAAGGAAAACATCGTGAGGAAACCTTCATGCACACCTGCGAAGAGATTCGAAGGTTGTGTGTGAAGTCGTCCAATCCGCACTTGGCCCGCGTGGACGACTAAGGCCTAATCACCCTATACGGGTAGGCTCGTGCCCCTCGGTGGGACGTTTAATGAGCCGATGATGATGATGATGATCAAGATAAAATTACGTAAAATATTTTATTCTGTAGGATTCTTCAAGTTAATTAAAATATCACCAGTCTATAACATACGCAGGTCTGAAGATTCATCTGTGTGACCCAACACGCGGGCCCAAGGCTGATTGGCATTTTACTAAGCTAAAATGGGTCTTGCATTATGGAAGAATCTAAAAAAATTGTATAAAGTGTTTCACATCAGTTTTTAAAGGAAAATCAAATAATTCTTTATTTACAGGGGTCTCAAATACCAAAGAAAAAATCGAAAATAAATAAGAAAACGCCGATAGAAATATAAAATATTTTAATGATAGTTATTGAGTGCTATGTTAGATATTTGGTATAAAATAATACAATTGTTGCTGCATAAGAACAAGATCGCATTATGGAACAATAAAATAGTACCTTATTAAAGTATTTCACAAAAGATCTCGATGTGTTATTTTGTCACCTACTAAGAAGCTGTTTGACTACAATAATTAAATATGATTTATCACAGAAGATAATAAATCCATGATTAACTTAATACCTGTACTGATTACAGAATAAGGTGTTGTCAATTTTTCGAGGCATTCAATCTTTTAGTTTTGCTCCGTATTTTGTCCACCTTAATTTTCTGAGGACGCAATGTTGTGGCTTTACGAGGGGCATCAGCTTTCGACGGCCTTGGTCTAATAGACTGCTTCGTACCCTTGGGCGAAGATGGCATCTTATTGAAAAACGGCTCATTTCCAGACATTCTCATTCCATACTTTGGGCTGTTGAAACTTTTAGCCTTAAGTTTGCTCAGAAGAGGCTGCACGGCGGCCTTCCTTTTAACCTTTATAGGATCTCCAAACGCGCGAATATCATATTGTATCGCAGTGGTTTTTCTGGATGGTTGTTTTGGTACGTCAATTTTGGCTTCTGTGTTGACTTTTAAATCTGAGGGGCTCGATAGATTGCTGAACATTATGCGAAGGTCAGTTAAAGTTTGACCGTGATAGTTAACATCGTCTTGCAGTTTATCTAGCTTTTTTTCAAACTGCTTAAACACTGTCATCACTTGTTGCAACATGTCCAGTGGACGTGGCTTCTGCAGAGGCATGGTTTTTGTCGAGACAGATCACACTTGTATTTTCGTTATTTTTTCTATAAAAGTGATGCTTTGATTACATTTCGAAATTTTGCATGAATTTCTAAAATGTGAAGTTGGCTTGGTCCAAACACTTGACATAATTGCAATCAAAATTTTTTACATTGAAATGTATAATGACATTAAGAACTAAAAGTATTTAACCTTTTAAAAAGAAAAATATTATGTTTTATTCAAGTTTTATTAGTCAAAGGCCCAAAGGACTGACGACTTGCGAAAGGTCGCTGGTGGAGGCTGGATGAGGAAAGCGGGGGACCTATATATCTGGCGCATTGTTTTGCGCCAGAACACAGCCAGCGACCTCACTATCTGTGTAGTCGGTTTACAGCTCAGATAAAACCAGTGACAGATTGACAGTGTCGGTAGCTGATTGTGTGGACTATTGCTTTCCGATCTGGAGAGTGCAGGTTCTAATCCCGCCACGTACCAATGTCATTCCGAATGTTCGAAATTATATATATATTTGACGACCCATTAGGTGTAATGGTTGAGACGTCGTCTACTACAACAAGAGTTTCGGGTTCGATCCCCGGACAGTACAAACATTTGTGTGCATGAACATGTCTGTTTGTATTGGTCTGGATTCAGTGCACAGATAAATGAGTAGGGTGTGTAAAGTAGAGCGTAGGTGGCTCAATGGTCTAGAGGTTCAAACCCAGCCACGCACCAATGTTTTTTAAAATTTTCGAAATTATATGTACGATATCCGACGCTCTTATGGTGAAGGATAACATTAGTGGGGTAATGATGAATGAAAATGCAAAAAGATAATTTACACTAATAATTTACATGTTTATAAAATTGAGTGCTGTTGTGACAACAGATCGCGTATGATTAGAGGAAAATGAGCGTGTAAGGGGAAATCATATAATAATAGGTATGTTGGCAATTTTCCGGGTTGTCTGGACGCACAGGGTGCACTGCTTATTTGCATGTACGGGTTGTACGCTACTGTACTGGGTTGTAGACAGAGAAAATAAGTAAAGGTCTTTGGTCTGGGTGTTATCTAAGTATTATATGTTTGTAATTACAAATAAAGTATCCCTCTAAGTATGTTTGGCCGTTGTTTAGTATTCATATTACAGGATAATGCTTTGTTTGGGGTTAGATGGCGCTGTGTGCATGTTAACTATTTATTTGATTGCTGGACTAATTTCTTCGGCCAGTAACATAACCAGTTGACAGTATACAGGTAATTATACCAAATTTTCTAAAAGCCGTCGAATTTTAGGTAACAAATTGTACAGGACGGTCAGAGTCAGGACGCTCACCTGATGGTAAGTGATACGCCTGACAGAGTGGCATTGATTGGAACCAACAACTGATAGACAGTCTATTCTCCATCAATACCGCACTGCGCCTGTCACCCGAGACAACAGATGTCAGTACCGAGCTCAGAACAATGTACCCAATCTACCACCTAGTAATTCTTCTCATGAGTGAGGTAACTGGAGGTCGAAAACACTCTTCCACACCCTATTTTTCCTTTTCCTCTTCTTTATAATATTGGCAGTACTTACGTTATTCTTTCGGAGTTGCAAGTGTTCATGGTGGCGATATGTACGAGCTTATGTAAAATCACGAGAAGTGAACATTTCATCATCAAATATTATTAAAAAAAATACTAATAACGAGGCGGTATAGCGTAAGACCTTTTCTAAATGGAACGAATAAAAAACCAGCAAAATGTCAGTGTCACAATACTGTCACCAAAAGTGTCATTGTCAAACGTGGGCACGAGCGATATGGGTGACACCGCCGCGGAAGATATTCAAAACCTTAATATTAACGAAAAGGCAGGATTTTTAATAGTTTAATTACTTTCATAAGTTAAATTTCGTTCCTGTTTAAGTGATGCTTAAGTTGTTCAACGTCCGTGTTAGCTGCGTGGTTCGATTACAAGAGGGCTATGCCACATGGGTCTGTAGGCCTCTTTCATCATCCTGATTCATGTGCAAAAACTACGTCGTCTGTGTTCGTAATAAATGTAGAGTTAATAGTAAAAAGTTTTGGTATCTTTTAAAATCTAGTGAAAACATTTTTATTATGTTTCCATTGAAAATATAGATACTGTATTACTTAAACATATTACGTAGACGTGGCTTTTTGTGGTTGTGAGTTGCGCCGCGTCTCTTTTTATAACATTATAAATGACCTTTACGAATTTTGCTACGCAAAGTCATCTTTTTATAACCAAAAATTGGATTGCATTGTTTGTTTAGGTCACTAATTACAAACATTGTAAGATTAGATTGCTGTCTCAATTTGATATGATATGTAACACTTTCTGTAACTATGGTATTTTAATTACGCAAACTATGCGTGTATTACTAATCTATTTTTTTCAAGACATATTATCATAATCTGTCTAATACCATACTTATTAGACATTGTTCATAACCACTTATAGAACCCTTTAGTCATCCCTTGAATATATAGTAAGTTCTTTTGAATTTTGAATTTAACTCATACAAAAATATCCTTGCAGTCCAAGACTAAAGCCATGAAGGAGAAAAAGAAAAAGCCAGAAGACTCTTCAGCAGTGTCGGAGCTGAATCCTTGGCCGGAATACATCCAGAAACGTATTACGTTATGGGACAAGTATAAGGCAGAGTATGCACAGAAGCTGGCTGAAAAACCGGAAATGAGCATTGTGGTTACGTTACCTGACGGGAAGACAGTGGCAGCGAATGCTTGGAGAACCACCCCATATGATGTTGCTAAAGGAATTAGGTAAAATAATGTATTTGACTGCTTTCACACAGCTTACTAGGTCCCTATATTTCATAAACATTTAACCCTACAGGAATTCTGACAATAAAAAATCTATTGTTTCTGATGCCTTTAGGTGTCATTGTTATTCAAAGGGTTAACAATTAAAATATACATTTTTTTATAGATTTTAAATAAACAAATAGAGATTTAAAATTAATTAGGAAAACAATTTTTAAGTTGTACAACAAAATTAGTTTCTTATGTGGAGATCATTCATAACAAGAACTTTCACTTGTTATTGAGCAGGTTTAGCATTTACTATATTAGCATATACTTATATGCAAGTGTTTAAATACAACCAATATTTTTGGGGAATTTGATTGGGGATAATAACAATTAACTTTGAACCCATTTAAATAGAAAGGACAAATTGTGTAAATATTTTTTGACAAATTTCCATGACTGATAGACCTGCTGTTGCTACATTTACATATTTTTTAATAACCACACCTTATTTGCTTGCGGCCAGTGAGTTTTGGAAAGAATAGTAAGTATCACTTGCAAGGGTGGTGTACTTTTTGTAGGTAAAAATCAACTGTTATATATGATCAATTTTTAAATATAAAGTTTAATTTTTCAATGTTCAGTGTACCATCATCTACATAAAATAATAGAAATCCGAAATAAAGAAATGTATCAAAATGCCTTAAATTTTCATAGAACTAGTTTTTCATTTTATAAGGCATAAGCAACCTCCCACAGATAAATAAGAAATTGGGATCTTTAAGCAAAAAATTTATGCCTTAAAAGTATCCAATACTATGGTAGGACATATGGTGATGCATATGCCCAGGGCGTGATGACTACCTTGCTAATTTTTTATTTATCATCAAAATAGCAAAGAACAAAATATCAATGTTACTTCATTGTAACTCGATCTTAAGAAACATTCTGTAATGTTCTCTAGATTAAAAATCCTGGACACATAAAAATAACCACAAACATGGCAATATGTCTATCTTAAATAATAGAAATTTGACTTTTCAAAAGGTTGCAATAATCTGAGGGCTTAGCTTCTTGATTCAAAGCCCAACTTACAAAATCAGTGCATTTTGAGCCTATCTCACACAATTTGTGCAGACTGTCTACTAAGTAAGTAACTTTTAAGGGAACATAATTGTTAAACACACTTATATTAATTAATTAAAACATAGACAGATAAAATTCTTTATTGCACACACACATTTACAGATTTTTTCAGTAATAAACAAAAACATAATGCAATTTAGGCAGTCTTATCGCTAGAAGCGATTTCTTCCAGACAACCTAACAGGCACAGAAAAAAAAATACAAGAAAGGGCAAGTTTGTGCAAAGTTACAATATCTATATTCTATGTATTTAATATATAAACTCATAATATATAATTATATAATGATTTATATACATAGTTAATGAACACATTTTAATTATTTCTTCAATGCCAAAACAACAAGATTAACTGAGTTAAATATGATAATTTACATGTTATCTATATTTTAAGAATAATAGCATTAAACTGGCCTTCAGTATATGAAGTGGTTGCGGATGGATTTCTGATGAATAGTAATGGAGTTTGCACTTATCAATTCATTAGATTAGTCATGAATCAGCTTAGTAATATAGAATCCTGCAGCATGCAGGTTTATATAATTACCATGTAACATGATGAACCAATTGATATTTTGTGTAAAATTTTTAAAGTTGGTCCTAATACAACAAAGACCCTTAGATAAAAAATAAACTAACTATATGCACAATCACAAAGATATGTCAACCAAATAATTTCCGAGCCGCACTACACATACGTCGGTGGCTCAGTGGTGTGGACTGTCGCCTTCCTACCGGGAGGGCTGAGGTTCAAATCCCGACACGTACCAATGTGTTTTCGAATTTTCGAAAAATATATGTACGTTATCCGACGCTCTTACGGTGAGGAAAAACATCGTGAGGAAACCTTCATGCACGCCTGCGAAGAGATTCGAAGGTTGTGTGTGAAGTCGTCCAATCCGCACTGGGCCGCGTGGACGACTAAGGCCTAATGACCCTATACGGGTAGGCTCGTGCCCCTCGGTGAGGACGTTTAATGAGCTGATGATGATGAATAGATAGATAGTTATTAATTAATGCAAGTGTACTTTCTAACTCGACACCTGTGTATACTTGACGTAAGGCAGGGCTGTTAATTTAATTAAATTAGGAAATCCCCTTAACTTTCTATAGATATTTTTTACCTATCTTTAATTATCTAATGTTATGAACATATATAAAAATACAAATTTGTAAGACACATAGTAAATCACTTATTATATTACCTCCTCATCGTTGCCATCATTCTTAATGACATTCTATCTTTGCAGTCAGGGTCTGGCAGATTCCACCATCATCGCCCGCGTCAACAACGAGCTAGGGACTTGGACAGGCCACTGGAAGGTGACTGTAAGCTGGAGCTGCTGCGTTGGGACAACACCGATGCCCAGGCTGTATTCTGGCACTCCTCAGCCCATATGCTAGGAGAAGCTATGGAGAGGGTGAGCTATTGCCTCTTATACGAAATCTTTTACTAATGTAATCAATAATAACAACCCATTTGGTGTAATGGTTGAGACGTCGGCTGCTACATCAAAGGTTCCGGATTTGATCCCCAGGCAGTACAAACATTTGTATGCATGAACATGTCTGTTTGTAATGGTCTGTCTGCTTTCTACGTATAATATGTATTTACAAAAAAATATATAAGTATGTTTAACCGTTGTTCAGTTCCCATAATACAGGCTTCACGCTTGACTTGGGTCTGAATGGCGCTGTGTGAATGTCAGTGGACAAAAGAATTATTTAATAAAAAACAATTAATTAGCCAAGCTCTGGAGAAGAGACTGCGTTTTGGCAAGTTTAGCATTGTTGGCCTTCAGGTCCGATGGACCGGCGACTAAAAAAGGTCGCTGGTGCAGGCTGGATCATTGCCCACATAGTTGCATACAAATAAATTAATTACTTCGGAAGTAAACATCGACGATTTCTTATCGTCTGGCAGATAAGGTTGTTGATTTAATCGAACTTAGGAAACCCCCATATCTGCCAGGTCATGGTGAGCCTGTCATTTTATACTGTAACTACCAATATATATATTTATGGAAAATTTAATGAAGACTTATTATCCTTAACACCCTTCAAATGTTGACAAATCTTTTTTTTTATAGATTTATTTTTTAATAGACTTGCTGTTTTATAATGTGATTACAAATATAAGAAACGAATCAATGAGAACTAGGTTTAGAACTAAGTTGAGGCAAGGATTGTATAGTGGGTTGTATATATGAAATACCATTCTTTAAATTTATTTTACAATTGTGCAAAATCTGCCAATATTACATCAAATGAAATTTTAGTTAATCTAAAACATGTGTTGCGTAGATTTGATAGATAAAAGTGTCTTGTATATTAAGAAACTTTACTATTATCTATTGTTATCTAATTATGTTCTTAAAATATACAGGAAGTTGACAAAGGTATTTAATAAATACTTTTCGTTATTAGTGGGTATTTATTAAAATATGAAATTATAAATTTTAGAAAGCATGAGTGACATAAATATAACCTTTACATGGTTGCATGTACATCTAGACTTAGTCCAAGTTTATAAGTCATTTTGAGTCACAGTTTTTTCTGTACCCAATGGTCTATGATTATATAATAAGATGTCAGAGTCAATTCGTTACGAAAATGATATATAAGTAGATTTTATTAGTTATTAATAGAAAAATGATATTGTATTAATGCCTACTTCATCATCAGCTCATTAAACGTCCCCACCTAGGGGCACGAGCCTACCCGTATAGGGTGATTAGGCCTTAGTCGTCCACGCAGGCCCAGTGCGAATTGGACGACTTCACACACAACCTTCGAATCTCTTCGCAGGCGTGCATGAAGGTTTCCTCACGATGTTTTCCTTCACCGTAAGAGCGTCGGATAACGTACATATATTTTCGAAAATTTGAAAATACATTGGTACGTGTCGGGATTTGAACCTCAGCCCTCCCGGTAGAAAGGCGACAGTCCACACCACTGAGCCACCCACGCTCAATGCCTACTTATTAAATTTTAAATAATATTTTAAATGAGTCTGATGTAAGCCCCAATGAGTTCTATTAACCATCTAATTTCTATTATATCACCAAGACGTGGGACACACTGATAATTTATTTGTTATTTATATGCTAATATTCTTATAAATAAACACAAAAATAGTATAAAAATATATTTTTATAAGTATATTTAGATATGAGATTTAAATAAAAGTTACTTTGACTTTCTTTTAAAGTTTGAAAAAGTTTTCTATCAGATGATGAATGGAAGCACATGCTGCGCCTACTCCAAGTAAGTAATATGGACACGCTGGGCAGTCGTTAAATTGTGAGGTCCTTTCAAATCGAATATAAAAATGGAGTCAATAAATGTTTAGTTTACTTGACACATGTTTATTATCTGTAATTTATATTTTAAATTTATTTTAAGTTATTCTCAGTTGTACAATGATATCCCATCCAGGTCATCACTATAAACCAGCGTAACTTAGGAAATATAGATATTTTTCTTGATTTTGTCAATTTTTCGCTCTTTATTTCTTAATGAGAAGGTCAATTTAGATACTTCCATATACAAAAGTTTATCGATATTAATCATTTCTTTGTATGATGATAATCATGCTTACGAAACTTTCATGTGAAAAAATTATGATTAATCGGGCACGTTCAAATTCTTTAGGTACAACGTCATGATTGTACGCACTGACACAATTTCGAGGCGATAATAATTTTATTGCGATGTGATGTAACAGTTGGCGGTTCGGTAAATAAATATTCTATATCTGACATTTGTTATCTTTAGTCAGGTGACAATAGACAAAAAATGTTACAATTACAGTACTGGGGTCAGATAAGTTATCGATTCAATTAAAATACCATTTACGTAAATGGGTATAGCGTAATACAAAGTGATTCGGTCAAACAGAATAACCTATAATGTCTTTCTGTAGAGCACATGCCTCATAATACAGGCCCAATGCGGATGCATCATATATTCCATTATGGTTATTAGTCTGTCATGACGAGTCATCATCATCATCATCATCAGCTCATTAAACGTCCCCACCGAGGGGCACGAGCCTACCCGTATAGGGTGATTAGGCCTTAGTCGTCCACGCGGGCCCAGTGCGGATTGGACGACCACACACAACCTTCGAATCTCTTCGCAGGCGTGCATGAAGGTTTCCTCACGATGTTTTCCTTCACCGTAAGAGCGTCGGATAATGTACATATATTTTTCGAAAATTCGAAAATACATTGGTACGTGTCGGGATTTGAACCTCAGCCCTCCCGGTAGGAAGGCGACAGTCCACACCACTGAGCCACCGACGCTCTTACGACGAGTAATTAAAGAATATAAATAAATAATATATATACACATACTCCTAAACTAAGCATTAATCCTCTAATATGGGTACTAAACAACAGGTAAACATACTTAAGTAGATGAGTAATAAATACATGTGTCAATATTTATTTTATGAGCATTTGAATTAAAACCACGTAACCAGAAAAATGATAAATATGGATGGAAGAATTAAGGGATGGAATTGACCTTTAAAAAGGTGGATGGAAGGTTTCGAGAAAAATATGGCTAAAAAACTTAATAATTTTATTAGGAATTTTATATCGTAACTTATCGGTACATTCATTCACATTTATTGCGTTTGTCGGTTAACTGCGTTTTTTGTTAGGAAGTGCAGTAGAGTAATTATAATTATATCATAAATATAATTATTATTCATTTATATTTTACTTTACCTGTGGTTACAAAAGGTGTCGTCATAAAAAAATATAAGTAACAGATTTATTTGAATACAGACATTTTGAATTTGAGTTGAGTTTTCAATTTGCTTATTCTTTTAGGTGTATGGAGGATGCTTGTGCTATGGACCACCAATTGAAGAGGGTTTCTATTACGATATGTTTTATCCAGAAAAGGGTGTAAGTATATTTTAATATTATATGATCTGTCATTATCCCAGACTGGGTCAAAAACGAAGAATAATTAAAAACGTGAGTTCCGAAGCTCGGAATTATTTTTGGGCATTCAATGACCGCCATTGCAATAATTGTTTTGTGCTTTTGCGACCGTTACCGAACGTCCTTGAACTTGAACAATAAACTTGATGTACAATCTCTTTCATAAAGTGACCGCGGCAAAAGTCTGCCCATCGCGTCTGTTGAACAGAACCTTCATTCATAACCTCGTCGCTCACTCCACGTAATAATGACATAGTAGTGTGCTCGTGCTTTTGATTTTGTACTCTTTCTATGACTCGTTAAGGTCGAAATTTAAATGAATAATTGTACGTTATAAATATAACAATTACTATACGTGTGTGTCATGCGGCTCGGTATTGTTTTGGGTGACGTTTCTTCGTGAATGTGTTTAACTCCTTGAACGATATTTACATATTTCAATAGAAAAATCATCATCATCATCATCAGCTCATTAACGTCCCCACCGAGGGGCACGAGCCTACCCATATAGGGTGATTAGGCCTTAGTCGTCCACGCGGGCCCAGTGCGGATTGGACGACTTCACACACAACCATTAAATCTCTTCGCAGGCGTGCATGAAGGTTTCCTCACGATGTTTTTCTTCACCGTAAGAGCGTCGGATAACGTACATATTAATAAAAAAATAAGTATACATTATTCCAAATAATTACTTTATAGGTGTCAACCATGGACTATCCAGTTATAGAAAGTTTGGTGAAAAAGATCATGAAGGAGAAGCAGCCTTTTGAGCGGCTCGAGCTTACCAAAGAACAATTGCTGGAGATGTTCGACTACAATCCGTTTAAAGTGCGCATACTCAACGAGAAAGTGAACACGCCCACAACCACGGTTTACAGGTATAGTAACGTTCAATATGTTAACATAGATGAGGCTAAAACTGGAAGAAAATTCTAGAAGAAAAAACGCGATGGCTGGCGTTGGAAAAGGCTTGGTTCTTAAAGAATCTGTTTCCAGTAGAATATGTAAAAAAAATATAGTCAAAAACAAAGTTATAACTGAAAGCAGCCTTTTATGCAACCAAGTCTTTAATAGGCCCTGACCATCGCTTATTTTCTGTTAGATTTTTTCTGCTAGTTTCAGCCTCATTTTACATAGTTTTTATAATACATACTGAATAACTGATAGACATACTTATATATTTTTGTAAATACATATTACATATACAACACTAAGACCAGTACAAACAGACATGTTAATGCACACAAATGTTTGTACTACCCCGGATCGAACCCGGAACCCTTGGTGTAGTATCCGACATCTTAACGATTGCACCAAAAATATCGTTAATATGATAATTTTATTTTCAAAGAAATCGGCCTATTTTATGGCCAAACACAGTTGTCTAGACATTTAATTGAATAAAAAGAACAGTTATCTCATACTATTTTTTCTCGAATTACAGATGTGGCCCTCTTATCGACTTGTGCAGAGGCCCTCACGTGCGCACACTGGCAGGTTAAAGCCCTTAAAGTAACCAAGGTAGTTTCTTTGTATATTTTTTCTATGTGGTTACTTTGGATAGATTGTTTGATAGTGGTTAGGTCATTAATCCAGCAAAGCACTTGTAATGGTTTACAAAGTAAAAATCTCAAGTTGCTCGCTCAATATTAAATGGCGTGCAGAAATAATAATTATAAACAACTGACATTCACACAGCGCCATCTAGGCACAAACTAAACATGAGCCTGTGATATAGAACTAAATAACGGAGAAACATACATATATATTTTTTTGTAAATACATACATATTATACTAGAAAACACCAGACCAATACAAACCGACATGTTCATGTACACAATGTTTGTACTGCCCGGGGATCGAACCCATCCGGGTTCGATCTTGGTTTGAGTCGACGTCTCAACCATTCACACCAAATGGGTCGTCAAAAAAGCCATGCCCTGCTTATTTACATATATGAAGTACAACGCCGCTCAATAATGTATACAAATAAATTTCTTACACAAAACATATTGAAAATGTGAAGTTTGAATGATCAATGTGTACACAAGTTAATTTTTTCCGCAATAAGGTTGATTTTTCCTTGCAGAGCTCGTCGACTTATTGGGAGGGTAAAGCCGATGCTGAGACCTACAGCGGAATACGGCGTGTCGTTCCCAGAGCAAAGCAACTCAAAGAGTGGGAGCACATACAGGAAGAGGCGGCGAAGAGAGACCACAGGAAAATTGGAAAGGTAAATAAATAGGAATTTAGTTTTATTCTGATAAAATGTTCTAACTTTGGTGTGACATGATTCTAAAAAATACCTTTATGCTACAGGAAAAGAGCTATTTTCTTCCACGAGCTGTCTCCTGGATCGTGTTTCTTCAGCCCGCGGCGCTCACATTTACAACACACTTGTGAACTATTAAAGAACAATACAGGTAGATATAAACACTCTAATATATTTCATATGGTATAAGTATGAAATGGCAGTTATTCCCTTCCCCTCTTTTAATGCTCTATGTAACACATTTTGTTAAAGCATAGTAAAGCAAAGAAGCAGATGAATCACCTTAAATGTCAAGTAGTGTCATCTCACGTGGATATCTAGGGTAGACTCGATACTGAGTCTCTAGATAGGTACTACCCGCGGTGCCAGACTATCGTCCCGTGAAACAGGAGTGTTATGCACTTTTGTGTTCCGGGATGAGGGCACTGTAGCTACTTGTACGGGGGTATAGGAAATCTAATACTGTTATTACGGGTGACAGGCGCAGAGCGGCATTGATGGGGGATAAAACTGTCTATATTGTTGGTCTTAATCAAGCGCTCTGTCATG
>PQWD01013249.1:0-44115 GCA_019425675.1 Leucinodes orbonalis | reverse complement strand
ATACGAAGGCTGGTCTTTATCTCGGACAGAGAATTAGCCTCGCAATCAGCGTGGCAACGTGACCAGCCTCTTGGGCACCTTTCCACATGATGGCGACCTCAGTCAGATATTTTATTTATAGGGAGTATTTCCTATGAATAAATATCTTTTTGTATTTATATGTTTCTAAGCTTTTTGTAAACATATTTGAATTAGTTATATTTTAATTTTATTAAAAATAAATTAACCAAAAATGACTACTTAAGTAGGTTTTTATTATCATTAGCGTAATCTAATACCTACCTAGGAGCCATCACAATAAAAAACATCCTCCATTATTTATATTCTATATTAAATATCAAGTAAGTCTTCTTCAAGAGCGTTGGTAGCTTAATGGTGCGAACTGTAGCCTTCCGATCGGGAGGGCGCAGGATAAATCACGACACGTACAAACTTGTAAACATCGTGAGTAACCTGCGTAATGATTCAAAGGTTGTGCGTGAAGTCGGCGAATCCGCACTGGGCCCGCGTGGACGACTAAGGTTATACACCCTGTAAGGGCAGGCTTATGCCCCTCGGTAACAACACTGTTATGGTCAGGCGTATCAATATCCACCAGGTGGGCAAACAGACCGTTCTGTTTACTAATTACATAATAATGCATAGCTTATTTTTAAATTTAGATTGATAAGACAAAAAAAGAAAGGCGAGAGCGGGGTTGTAAAGGACCGCAGGTTACATCACTAATCGGAGAAATACAACCCAAAAAAATTTCACGCCGACTTTTGTGAGGCAAAGGCTCTTCCCGATACAATTTTTTTTTAGTTTCAAGGCATTATTTGAGTTTACGTAATACACCTTAGGCTACATCGTACTTTCCATCAGTGAGATCGCAGTCAAACACACTCAATTTTTAAATAAAAATGTATTTAATACTTATATTGTAAAATATTTCAATAGACACGCGAATTCATCCGTAAAATTATTGATTATTGAATAAAGGATTTTCATTCATCATCATTGCATAGATTTACCCTTCAGTATTTTTCTGTGATCTAATATGGCAGTTTACGATTCATGCTTGTATGCCATGAATTTCATACGTGTTTCTTGTATCTATGAATTATTGATAGTACAAATCTAATTCATTTCTGAAACCAGTTATTTTGAACTACAACGTTAATTTAATATTAATATTACGTTAATATAAATATTACAGTTATAAAATAAATATAAATAATATTTTATATCACTGTGCTTTCACAGTTGTGACAGCGTCAAAGTGTACAAAGTTTTATATGAAACAAAACTGTATAAAAAATGTAATTACTATATATTCACGACCCATTGGTGTAATGGTTAAGATGTCGGCTACTTCAGCAAGTGTTCCGGGTTCGATCCCCGGGCAGTACAAACATTTGTGTGAATGAACATGTCTGTTTGTAATGATCTGGGTGTTTTACATGTATAAGATGTATGAATTACAAAAAAAGTATGAATATTTATCCGTTGTTTAGTATACATATAACAGGCTTATGCTTAGTTTGGGGCTAGATGGCGCTGTGTGAATGTCAGTGAGTATTTATTATTATATGAATAATAATAATATGACTGTAAAATGATATAAAAGTCTGCTAAACATTGGGTTTTGTGACATACGTGACCACCACGGGCACTACAACCGGCTGATCTGAAAGCGGCGGATCTGGATATCTAGCACAAATAAAAAAAAAGAGAGTTAAAGAGAAAAAGGCATCTTTTAAGACGACTTCGTTCAGTCTTACGCGAGCTATTTAAAACGAAAAAAAAATTATTTTATTTATCAAGACCAAATGTTACGCCCTCTCGTTAAAAGTCAAATATCAAACGGTGACCCAGTAATTTGTGTGTAATTAGACTGACATAATGTTGAATATAAATAATTGATGTCATTACGGGTTTCCAATTTAGCGCGAGGATTGATTTTAGGCCGGGTATTACCTGCTTTTGGTTTCAATATATAGAACTGTCTCATATTCAATAATCATTTTAGGAAGGCTAATGCCTTTAGGATGGACTTATATTTTAGATAGATAGATAAATCATTTATTTATCTATCATATCATCAATTTTAGGTAACTCAAGAAACAAGTAGGTAAATTCATCATCATTAGCTTATTAAACGTCCCCGCCGAGGCACAAGCCTACCCGTAAAAGGTGTATAGGCCTTAAACGTCCACGCGGCCCAGTCCGGATTGGCCGACTTCCCGCACAATCTTTGAATCTCTTTTCAGGCATGCACAGGTTCCTCACGATGTTTTCCTTCACCGTAAGAACGTCGGATAACCTTCAAAGATATAATTTCAAATTCGATAACACATTTGTATCTGCAGGATTTAAACCTGCGCCCTCTCGGTCGGTAGGCTAGTAGTAGTACACTCTACAACGACGAGTAGGTAAAATAAACAAAAATAATTATTCACCTATTTGTAGGAGATGCGCTATGGTTACCTACCTAACACTGATAAACAAATTTATATACTTTTTGTAAACATACATATGTTACAAGTTCAGGATAAATTATTGCCAAACACGAAGAATAACACGATAACACACTTTATTAATTAACCACTATAAATTACACACAACACTAATTACACTTATACTCTCACTGATTAGTCAATTACGCACGCACTGTAATCCGTATTAACACTGCACACTATAACACAACACTATGAGTCCGTATAATCTCCGCACACACACGTTATAATCACTTGTTAACTCTTCTCACTCGACGATCCTTCTATATCGCTTTATCACTCGCTCTTCCTTGTAGTCGCAGGTACTTCGCTCTTCGTTCGCTCTTGAGTAGAACACAGACTGCAAGAGACGACTTGTGTATTTTAGCTATTTTCACAGCGTGATGTCTTATGGTCTACTTTTGTGGGGTCTGCTGCTGATCTACAAACAATTTTTGTATTGCAGAAAAGATCCATCCGTGCCATATACGGCCTTAAATCACGTGACTCACTAAGGGAATTATTTAACAAATAAATATTTTAACATTACCGTCTCAGTACATTCTAGACTGCGTCATCTATGTACAAAAAATTTACATGTATTTTCAAAAAAGTCAGATAATATAGTTTGAACACTAGGAACAAACACAAACTTGCCGTTCCAAATCTAGATTGCATAAGGTTGGGAAACTCATTTGTGGATAAGCATTAAAATATTTAATAAGCTACCACAAAATGTAATTGATTTACCCTGCATAAGTTTAAGCTCATGTAAAGTCTATTTTAATAAAAAAAGCTTACTATAGTGTTGAAGATTATATAAATGATAAAATCATGGACATGTTGATTACACGCCTGCACTACTTTGTTTTGTTTTTTTTTTTTTGTCATCTATTTAAATTTATATAATACTTAACTGCTAATAGTACTTTTGTAGATTATTATATTTTTACCAATACATAATACGATAAAATTGAAAATATAATTTGCTTTATATAATTATTTTGATTACAAATGAATCTGTATTCAACACAATTTTTGAAAAGAGTAACTACTGAGTTTCTTGCTGGTTCTTCTCAGTGGAAACTACCTCCCGAACCAGGTAGCTTCATTTGACATTCATAAGTGTTCTTTAAGGACTAAACTGAATAAACACTTTTCATTTTCATTTTCATTTACAAGACTACCGGCTATGTGGAGGGTTACACGAGGCGTAAACTATCCAGAAAGACTTTAATCAATCAGCTAAAATTCCTTCACCGCTGAACATAGGCCTCCCTCAAAGGGAAGGCGCCAACCACTCCGATCAGAGCAGCTCGCATCCATCCATCCCCTGCAACCCTTCGCAAGTCATGAGACCACAGCGCCACAGGATGTCCCACACTACGCTTGCCAGAAAGACTTCTCTTTTTCAACCTATCGCAGTCTACTGCCGGACATTGGTCTCCCCTATTTTGCGCCAGAATCCCGGTCCTTCGCTTTTCTTTTTTTAGACTGGGCAAGCCGCCAAATTTATAGGCAGTCCCAGTGTCACAATTTTTTCGGTTTTTACCTGTGAAAAGTTATTATATTTCTTGGTAAATTACTGATTCATTGCGATGATGGCATGTTACAATGCACAGGATGGCATTTTGAAAAAAAGGTAACTTCTTCTAATATTCGTGCGTCTTGACCCGTCTAACAGAGCGTAAACTGGCAGCCAGTGTATGCTCGTTGAGCTTACATTTGTCGCACTTTAAACGCGGCTTGCCCCATCTCCTGTATTGGGAAATCTGTGTAGTCGGTCCATCAGGTCGGAGGGCGTCCTACGCTACGCTTGCCGAGGCGCGGTCTCCACTCCAGAACTCGTCTGCTCCAACGGCCATCGGTTCTGTGACATACGTGACCAGCCCACTGCCACTACAACTTGCTGATCCGGCGGGCTATGTCGGTAACTTTAGCTCTGTTACGGATTAAATAATTTCTGATCTTGTCCCTAAGAGAGACCCCGAGCATAACTCGCTCCATTGCGCGTTGAGTGACTTTGAACTTGTGAACCAATCCCACAGTCAGTGTCCATGTCTCAGCTGCGTATGTTAGTACGGGTAGGACGCATTGCTCAAGAACTTTTGTCTTAAAGCATTGCGAAATCATCGACGTGAAGACCTGACATAATTTGCCCAATGCCGCCCCGCCCAACTGAATCCTCCTTAGTAGCTTCCCTCTCGAAATTGTGCCAGCCAAGTTGGATAGAAAGACTTACCACGACCAAATTGGACAAGTCCTTAACCCTTTGACCGCCAATGACGCCTTAAGGCGCCAAACAATAGACTTTCTATTGTGTCTGGATTCCCGGCGTTCAATGGGTTAAGAAGGTCGGGGTCCCAAGTAGAACGGATGAAAGAGTTTGTATGCAAAGATTGATGTATGTGAATGAAGCTAGAGAAGTATGTCAGGGCCGCGCAAAGTGGCGCTCCATCGTGTTTGCCTACCCCTTTGAGACCGAGGCGTAAGCTTTATTTATTTATTTTATATTTTATGTACATAGAAACAGCAAGTACATGACAGACAAACTTGGACACAAGAGTTTATATTACCCAGAAATTAAAGATGCGTGACCCCAAACATTTTTATTATTCTTATATATGAACATTTTTTTAACCCTTTGTGCGCCATGACATCTTAAGACGTCAGAAACAATTGATGTTCTATTGTGTCTGGATTCCTGGCGTTAAAAACGTTAAACATTCAATTTTATACTGAAGAATAGAATGAGTTTTGTAAAAAAAAGCTCGAATCAGATAGAACAAAGTGTTTGACAAATTTCGTCGATTACTTTAAAACCAAACAAATGATTCCTCTCGTAATGTTTTAAGATGAATGTATGACGCTATGGAAAATTTAATTTGCTAAATGTCAACACTTTGAGATTTTTGAAACATGAACCGTGTTTTCCTATTTTTTTTATACTTTAGCGGTAAAATCCCTGAGCGTTCCCAGAGGTTTACCCGAAAAGGCATCGTAGGCTTACACGGAAAACCTTTCGTTGCTATATTCATGTTGCTATTTTGTTTCATCCTATTAATATGTCTCTGCTGAATTCATCTCGTAATCCTACTCTTGTTATTATCCATGGATAATATTCAAAAAAAGAACAAAAAATAATATATTAAGTCTTATATCAAATACTCGTTTCGAGAAATATATATTTACAACGTGGTGATCCCGCAGGATTCGAATTTGCGACCCCCGTATCACACAGCGATTTGAAACTAACGTTTGGACCACTAGACCACGGAGGTAGTTATAATAATTGTCAAATTATTCAATTATATTTCTTTCATCATCAACTCATTAAACGTCCCTACCGAGGGGCACGAGCCTACTATAAAAACTACTTATAAAAAGCTAAAAAACCTACTTATAAAAAGTTTAAAAGAGTGACTATCGAGTTTCTTGCCGGCCCTTCTCGAAGATCCTACTTATTCCGAACCGGTGGTAGAGTCATAAAAAATATAATAATAATAACAATTGACTATTCAAAAGTATCTGTAACAGATTTATTTAAATAAAGTTTTTTTGGTTTGTTTGTTTGACTACTCGTATAGGGTAATTAGGCCTTAGTCGTTCACGCGAGCCCAGTGTGGGTTGAACGACTAAATATTTCTCCTAACTATTCAATTATTGTAATGTTTAATTTATATTTTATCTTTTAAGATACTTTCATAACACCAATACTGCTTGAGTGTTTAAACAAGTCTAAATCTATCATCCTACTACTATTATAAAGGTGAAAGTTTGTAAGTATGGATGTATGTATGGATGTTTGTTACTCTTTCACGTAAAAACTACTGAATGGATTTGAATGAAACTTTACCACAATATAGCTTATACATCAGAATAACACATAGGCTACAATTTTTGAGGTTTCTAATGTGAGGTCGTAAAAAAACACATTTTTTGCGCTTACATTGCAAACGCTGACTGAATCCTACAAGATAGATCAAAACAATGTACTACAGTATTGTACAACTTAAAAAGGTCTACAAAAAAGTCCGTGATGGTAAATGAACCTGAAGTCCACGCGAACGAAGTCGCGGGCAAAAGCTAGTTACTCATAAATTTTTCCTCTAGAGTAACTTCGCAAGTGTGCGCAGGTTTGTTTTCCTTCATCGTAAGTGCGTCGGATAAACGTAAGTACATAATATTGTTTCAAAAATATATTGGTACGGGGCGGAATATGAACCTGCACCCTTCATATCTAAAGTTTACAGTTCACGTCAATGAGCCACCGACGCTCCATAAATACACATAAGTAGCACGACCACAGATTTCCCAATACAGGAGATGGGGCAAGCCGCGTTTAAAGTGCGACAACTGTAAGCTCAACGAGCATACACTGGCTACCAGTTTACGCTCTGTGAGACGAGTCAAGACGCACGAATATTAGAAGAAATTACCGTTTTTTTCCAAAATGCCATCCTGTGCAATTGTAACATGCCATCATCGCAATGAATCAGTAAATTTGCTAAGAAATATAATAACTTTTCACAGGTAAGAACCGAAAAGAAATTGCGACACTGGGACTGCCTATAAACTTGGCGGCTTGTCCAGTCTAATGTATATTCTGATGTCTGTGAGCACGACATTGGTCAAGTCTGACATAGGTCACATTGGTAATTCGTCAAGTCCTATATTTGACAAATTATGTTTTTTTAATGGAGTAAAGTATGTAATACATAAGATGAACTCGTCGAAGACCGGTGTATAAAATTTAATACATAAATAATAAATACCTTAACAAATTAAAACTAATTTAAAATATCTTAGCCATGACTACATGAGAAGAGTGGTTTTTAAGCCGGATACCTTACTAAATACTATTAGAAACTCGTTATTCGTATCGAATCGACTATACAATGTACATATATAATATGACGAATGGCATGTTTGGCAGATTTCATAACTTGTCAAATGACGGACTTGACGAATTACCAATTTGACCTATTTTAAACTTGATCTATGTCGTACCTACTATAAAGGTTACATCAAGTTCTCAGAAAACAATGACATTCTAAGTTTCCTCAACCACAAAGGAACTATAGTAATCCCTAACAAAATTATAAAGTAAACACGCTCTGAAATAATAATCCTTTAAAGATGTGACCGTTGAAATGATGGATCGGCCAAGTTTTCATATCAAAACTGTTTTAGATATTCTAGTCTTTGTAGTAAACTTAAACGGAACTCATGTAAATTAGTCTGTTAGACTTTATACGTTACTATGTAAGTGAACTGGTTGCTAGATTCTAATTTAGTTTAATTCCCGTCATCAATATTAATGATAAATAATCATCATACTAAATGATGGAGCGTCGGTGGCTGAATGGTGCCGACTGTTACCCTCCTACCGGGAGGGCTGTGGTTCAAACCCTGCCACGTACCAATGTGTTTTCGAATTTTCGAAAATATTTGTACGTTATCCGACACTCTTACGGTGAAGGAAAACATCGTGAGGAAACCTGCTTACACCTGCGAAGAGATTCAAAGGTTGTTTGTAAAGTCGTCCAATCCGCACTGGGCCCGCGTGGACGACTAAGGCCTAAAAACACCCTTACGGGTAGGCTCGTGCCCCACAGTGGGGACGATTAATGAGCTGCTGATAATGATAAAATAATAAAAAAGGTTATACATGTTACAATTGAAAATAATTACAAGTTTATATCAGAATTACAATTTCGCATTTCATTACAGCGTATTTATGTCCACTGCTGAACGTAGGCCTCTTCTAATGATTTCCACGCGGGCCGATCTCTAGCAGTTGACATCCATCTGCCACCCGCCACCTTAACCAGATCATCCGTCCATCTGGTAAGGGGTCGGCCTACGCTTCGCTTTCCGTTACGTGGACGCCACTCGAGAACCTTTCCGCCCCATCGGCCATCGGTTCTACGCACTATGTGCTCTGCCCACTGCCACTTCAACTTGCTATTCCTCTGGACTATGTCGGTCACCCCAGTTCTCCTACGGATATCCTCGTTTCGGATTTTATCGCGTAGGGAGACACCTAACATAAGATTTAAATGAATATTTTCGAAGATATTACAGATTTAAAAGTTGCAGTACGTAGAGTTTCCGGCGGACCGGTGGACCGGGCAGGTGGGAGCGTGCCTATTACGAATAATATCATCATTGCACCCGTGCGAAGCCTGGGCGGGTCGCTAGTAAATTATAAATAAAAGGCCGGCAAGCGACAACACGCTTCTATGCCCTCTGGTATTGCAAATGTGTCATTTACCATCAGATGAGTCATTTGCTGGAACGCCCTATATGCTATAAAAAAATATTTATGTTTCTTACGAAGAAATAATTATTATATTACCACTGCTTTGCTGGAGCTGTCCATCTTCGTGCGGTTTCCGGGACCTCTGTATGGTATGGTAGTCGCATTATTGTTTAATTTAAATAGGTATCGATAAGAAGAAGAGAAGAAATCACTTAACTCGCCTTGGGAACGAGGGATTTAAAGATTGCAGGCGCGGCCTTGGACCGACTTTTGCAGCGTATTAAGGTTAAAAAACTACGTTGTGCTGTTATACGAGTATTTTATAGAAAACGAGCAATTAACCCTGCTAAACAGTTCCTAAGCAGTTTTCCTGCACCATTGGGGATTACAGTAACCTTATTAAAGAGCGGATGCTGTGATCTGACTGATCCTCTGTAAGATGTTACAATTAAGTGAACTAATTTTCTATTGTTATGTGAAGTAGAACATAACTTATGTTAAGGTATACTTTTTTAAATACATTTGATACATACATATTATACACAGTTTCTGTGTATAATATGTATGTGTGTACCCAGACCAGTACAGACTGACATGTTCATGCACACAAATATTTGTACTGCCAGGGGATCGAATCCGGGAAAGTATTTTTACGAGTCCATTCAATAAAGGAATTTAAATATGTAGTACATAAATAGACCTTTGATTTTTGTTAAAATAAATCAATGTTCTATTATTACAAACTAAACTTTCAGTGAAATAATCATCGCTTACGGTAGATTGCACAAACATTTTTGTCATAATTTATGATGACTCATAAGTCATCTGAACTTTAGCTGTAAATCAAAAGAATTCGTAGTGACTGCTTCAGCCGACTTCAACGGCAATAGCCAGTGAAGCATCAAGTGAAATAATGTCACCAACTTTCAAGTTACATTAAAACAGTTAAATTTTTAATTTACGAAATCACGATTGAAACTAGGTTAGTTGCACGAATGAAATGCAGCCAACCTTCTCGTTGCCCGGACGGTGATTTGGGACTTTGATTGTTTTAATTTTTATTTCTTTCCTCTTCTTTTTATAAAGTAGTGAACTGATTTTATTTATTTATTCATTTTCTGCTAGTCACATGGTATTGCATTGGTGTTACATAAATAAAGCGGTACATTGATCACGTGACACCCTGCAAGGGCACTGTTTATATTATATTATTATACTATTTTTATATCTATTATTTCTTCTAATTTTAGTATTGGCTGAATAAAGGTTGTGGTATTTCTTTATAAATTTACAGGATTCTAATATATAGAGGCATGTTACAGTAAGTATATTATGTTTTATGAAGTATGATCTACACGATGTTAATTGATCAAGATTGAAAAGTATTCTTACACATTTTTTCTGAAGCACAAAATATCATGCATGGCTGTGCTATTACCCATAGAACAATACCATATACCATTCTTGAGTGTGCGTATGCATAATATGCAGTGAGTGCTGTTTTCGTATCTGTGACTCTTTTCAATTGGTTAAATGCATAAATAAAAGATGAAAGTTTGTTACTTAGTTTTTGTATATGAGATTTCCAGTTCAAATGGCAATCTATTTCAATTCCCAAAAGAGTAGTTGAAGGTTCAGTTTTGATGTAAGTATTACTGTAATTATATTTAATGTTAAGTGGTGATTTGTGATATGGTCGAAATTGCATTATTTTAAATTTGTCAAGGTTAAGTAACAAGTTATGTTGATTAAGCATGATGTATGAGTTTTAAAGTACTATTTAACTTTTGAGTTAAGTAATTCATTTATATTATTACACGGTATTGAAATAGATATGTCATCTGCAAATAATGTGCAATGTTCATTTATTATTTTTGGCAAGTCGTTTATGTAGATAATAAATAAAATGCATCCCAACACACTGCCTTGGGGTATAGAATTTTATATATTTACCAGTTCTGATCTTACTTGTTTCGTTTCCTGTTGCAAAGTTGTATGATCTAATTCAACACATTGTTTGCGATTTAAAAAGGTACGATCTAAACCATTTGTATGTTATTCCCACAGACATCAGAATATACATTAGACTGAACAAGCCGCCAAGTTTATAGGCAGTCCCAGTGTCGCAATTTCTTTTCGGTTCTTACCTGTGAAAAGTTATTATATTTCTTGGTAAATTTACTGATTCATTGCGATGATGGTATGTTACAATTGCACAGGATGGCATTTTGGAAAAAAACGGTAATTTCTTCCAATATTCGTGCGTCTTGACTCGTCTCACAGAGCGTAAACTGGTAGCCAGTGTATGCTCGTTGAGCTTACAGTTGTCACACTTTAAACGCGGCTTGCCCCATCTCCTGTATTGGGAAATCTGTGGTTATTCCTCGTATTCTTGATTTGTAAAGTTTATCCAAAAGAATATCATATTGTACTCTGTCATATGCCTTGCTGAGGTCAAGCAATAATCCGATGGCGTATGTTTTATTATTTATCGTATTAAGAATATTTTGAATGATTACAAAAAATAATAATGAAAATAAATTCACTAAAGCGCCGAAAGATCCCTTTTTTATGTTAACTACTTCTTAACTTTTTAAAAATTAAAGTTTATAAACTATACACCCTATAAGGGTAGGCTCGTGCCCCTCGATGGAGACGTATAATGAGGTGATGATGATGAACTAATTACTTATACGTTAGTTTAAGCAACTAGCGCATAATCTAACCTTGTCTACCTGAAATTACTATCGGAATTATCGAAAGGTCTTTGTTTAATCTTCCTTTTGACACAGGAACGTGTTTAATCGAGCGTCGTGACTGCCTTGTGCTTACCCTGTTATTAAAGAAACCTTCTTTTAGCTGGTATTAAAATATTGTATTACTTAACGAACGCTTTGAAAAAGTCTATGCTAAAAATCAAATGAATAGTTAGCTAAAAAGTAGATTATGATGGCAGCATTCCGAACCGGTGGTATTAGATTTAATAAAAAAAAATTATATACTGTTTTGACGATTCAAAAGTATCTGTAAAGATTTATTTGAATAAAGCATTTTTCAATTATGGGTGTGATGGATGGATTAAATTCTATTAAGTGATGCATGTGTAACTCAAGACTTTAAATCTAGGATAATTACCTCCAGGATTAATTCACATTTCTTTTCTAAGCGGAATATGACGTAACATCGGCTTTTTATTATCCACGAATTCCCTCGGGTACAGACGGCATCTTAGCGGGTGAAACCGCGGGGCGCTACTACTATTGTACATTAAGTACCTATTTTTATAAAGAGTCTGAACAAATTTATATGGCTTGTAATTACTACCATGCGTAATAAGAGCGTCGGTGGCTCAGTGGTGTGGACTGTCGCCTTCCTACCGGGAGGGCTGTGGTTCAAATCCCGACACGTACCAATGTATTTTCGATTTTCGAAATATATGTACGATATCCGTCGCTCATACGGTGAAGGAAAACATCGTGAAACCTTCATGCACGCATGCGAAGAGATTCAAAGGTTGTATGTGAAGTCGTCTAATCCGCACTGGGCCCGCGTGGACGACTAAGGCCTAATAACCCTATACGGGTAGGCTCGTGCCCCTCGGTGGGGACGTTTAATGAGCTGATGATGAGTAATGAAATTATAAGATTACATAAATTTAAAAAATATAACCCTTACCTAGTTTCTTGTAATTCTTTTCAGCTTACAAGTGTATTTCGAACTGGTGGTAGCTTCATTTGCCATTGACGAGTGCCATTTGCGAGCTTAAATTGAATAAACAATTTGTGACTTTGATGAGTTAGATCCGTATTCTAGAATGAGACTCAAGCGTTGATCTTTAGTTAAATTGAGTTACAAAGGGATAGGCTCTATACGATCAATAGCGCTACCCCTTTCTAATTCAATTTAAGTAAAGATTAACGTTGAGTCTCGTTCTAGAATACAGGCCCTAGACACAAACAACCAACACCAGTAAATGTTAGGTACCTATATCAAAAATAGCTTAACAAGATCTTAGCTTTTTGAGTTGAACAATAAACTTAAGTAATCTTGATGTTTCTCGAAATCTCTGAAGTGATTGCGACAAAGAAAGACAAGTTACGATTAAAATACTTGGAAGTTTTGTTCAATTGCTATTGAAGATTGCCTTTACATCATTTCGTTCTACTACCCCAGGTACGACGGTTTTTTTTTTCGAGTACGCTAGTCATTATATAAAAAAGAGCGTCGGTGGCCCAATGGTGTGGACTGTTGCCCTCCTACCGGGAGGGCTGAGGTTCAAATCCCGCCACGTACCAATGTGTTTTCGAATTTGCAAAAATATATGTACGTTATCCGACGCTTTTACGGTGAAGGAAAACATCGTGAGGAAACCTGCGCACGCATGCGAAGAGATTCAAAGGTTGTGCGTGAAGTCGACCAACCCGCACTGGGCCCGCGTGGACGACTAAGGCCTATGTAAACTAAAGATTTAATTTAACTTAAATTTCGTTCGGCCTAACTCATCAAAGTTAAAATTATTAAAAGAAATGAAAATGAAAAAGCGTTTATTCAGTTTAGGTCCTTACACTTATGTTTGTTAAATGAAGCTACTGGTGCGGACGGTAGTTTTCTACTGAGAAAAATCCTGCAAGGAACTTAGTCTTTTAAAAATGATTTTTTATAGATATTCATATGATTTGTAATCAAAATCCATACTAATATTATAAATTTGATAGTATCTCTGTCTGTCTGTTTGTTACGCTTTCACGCCTAAACGGCTGAACGGATATTATTGAAACTTGGTATGTTGATAGAAGGTAACCTAAATAGGTTTTAGGCTACTTTTTGTCCTGTTTTCACCCCCCACTTCTCTAAAATGGGGGTTGGAAGTTTGTATGGAACATTCCGCAATTTTGGTAGTACGACGCTGAAATTTGGTATGCGGACTATTTGTCAGAAACGAAAAAATATGGCATATCTATTTTCCTAAAAATCCACCCCCAAACCCTTTAAATAGGGGAGGATCATATCCGATTTTTCGCAGTTTAAGGTAGATTTTAATGAAACTTGGTATGTTGATAGATGTTTCGCTTCTAATGTAAAGGACCACAATTACAGAGACGATATATCGGTGCCTGTCACTTGCATGTCTGTGCAGAGTCTGCAAGTGTCCAGTGATATTCGGTATATATAAAGGTAGATACGTCATCCGTCCTTAAAAGAGAGTACAGTTTGTACTCTTTTGTTTAAGTAAATGTACGCTCATTCGAAATATGTGTATGTGTGCTGTCGCTGCATTCGGAATACTTTTTCGATTGTTTTGTGAGCATATCACGAATCTATACTTTTTACATCATTGATATCTGAGTTACTTGTTTCATTTTGTGAAGATGACTTCTCGCCTTGTAGCTTTTTATTGCGTAAATTTCATTCACACGATAGATGAATGAAAGTCTAACAAGATATTGCCATGAAATTTCATACCGCGAACGAACAAGCACCACTGGAAAATTTTATTACTTGGAAAGAGACTTCGCATTTTAGAGTCTAGGTACGCATTTTTGGGGCCATAATAAAATGTCATGAAAAATATTTTTCACGGGCGAAACTGTCATTAACCACCAATTAGGCAGTATGCTCATTTAACTTTCTATTAACTGCACGTTTGATTAGCTTATCTGCGAGACTCACGGAAAGACTTAAGGAAAACTAAGTCTATTTTGAAAATAAACAAATTTTGTTTGTGGTGACAATTATCCCCAGGGAATTGACCGTTTCTGACAATGATGATAATTGTAAATAGATTTTACAATTATCATCATTATCATCATCATCAGCTCATTAAACGTCCCCACCGAGGGGCACGAGCCTATCGTATAGGGTGATTAGGCCTTAATGTCCACGGGGCCCAGTACGGATTGGACGACTTCACACACAACCTTCAAATTTCTTCGCAGGCGTGCATGAAGATTTCCTCACGATGTTTCCTTCACCGTAAGAGCGTCGGATAACGTACATATATTTTCGAAAATACATTGGTACGTGTCGGGATTTGAACCTCAGCCCTCCCGGTAGGAAGGCGACAGTCCACACCACTGAGCCACCGACGCTCTCAACGCTATCATCATTATACTCTTACAAAATGGTAGTATGATATCAAACCAAAGTTTAATACACAACATAGTAGTCCTTTATTTAGGTACCTATACATTGAAATACATCACAACAGGCAAACTGAGTCTTACTTTAGACCTTTTTAATAACAAATGGGCCAACGAGGAAATGTGAACGCAAACCAAACGTTACTAAAAACAACATCAATTTACTGGCAAATTGAAAATAATTGCACTTTTACCAGACGATGGTATAACAGCGGTTGTACGTTAACCATCTGTATGAAGTTAAATCCCTAAATTATATTTATAACTGGTACTTAAAAAGGTAAGCAGAAGTTTAAACTGAGTAAATTTTGTTTTCCATTATTATATTGGTACATTAATTTTCACGATAACTGTTATTGTGATGTATGATTTAAATAGGTAGTTAATAGGAGAAAAGTTCTTCAGAATATTTGTAGTATCTTTGTATTTACAAACTAATTTCTGTTTTCCTCTTTATAAATAAAAAGTATACTTATTTTTAACATATTTTAAAGATACCACCTTGGATTTATCAATGAAAATGGATTTTTTTTTCATATTCATATCAAATATTTTATTATAATTCTCGTAATAGTGATCCTACAATTCGCGAATTTTTAGCGAATATTCTTATCTATACTAATATATAAAGCTAAAGAGTTTGTTTGTTTGTTTGAACGCGCTAATCTCAAGAACTACTGGTTCGATTTGAAAAATTCTTTCAGCGTTAGATAGCTTATTTATCGAGGAAGGCTATAGGCTATATATCATCACATATTACGCTACGAGTAATAGAAGCGGATCAGCAATGAAGAATGTTTCAAAATCGAGGGTATTTTTCCATAATTGGAGCTTCCGCTGCGTACGCTGAGTAAACGGTTAAAGTTTCACATAAGTCATGTATGAGAGTATTGTTTTCCTTTTAAAGGTCTACAAAAAAGTCCGCGACAGCATATGTCTATCTTTTAAGGTTAGCTCACTATAACATATTTTTTGCTAAAAAAAATTCTGAAATTGACCCCGAAACCTTAAAAGTTGGAAGGAGGGGCGATCCTATATATAGTGATAAAACCGTGTTATCCAGAATTTAATGCGAGCGAAGCTGCGGGCAAAAGCTAGTGTAAGATATACGAGTACTACCTGCCTACTTCGTTTAAACACATCCAGTATCTGCAAGGTATGCAAGTATTTAAAAAAAGTAGTACTTACGCGTGCCACCCACTTCAAGTGGCAGCCTTTTTATGGTGATAGCTTTTAAGAGCTAATAAAAACATTACGGTAGGTTTAAACACCCATTTGATTCGGAAGTATGCGCTCCGAAAACATAGCTACGACTGCAGTATAAAAACACTCACAATAAAATACACGTTGTTCAGTGATGAATAATATATAGGTACCAGGTGTTTGCTTTTATGGTTGTATAAACATTTCGCTGTTGGCCTTTACAGCTTCACGAACAAGCAGCGAGCGCAGATGGCTCGCCACCCAAGCAGGTGTCACCCTTTTCACTTTCAACCCCAAGCCACTGTTAGCCGTTGTTTGCCTGCTTTTATGTTACCACAAGTCATTAGAACTACCAGTTTAGGTACTGGTAAATGATACACCTGCCCATAACAGATGCAGTCATCATCATCATCATCTTTAATCAAATATTACTAGGTTTAAAAACTTAACATCTGTCCACGGATGTCGGATGCAGGGCAGTATAGACGAAAAACAGTATCAAGTAATGGTTTTCCAGTATTACTGCATCTGTTACGGTGAAGGAAAACATCATGGTGAAGAAACCTGCGCACGCCTGCAAAGAAATTTAAAGGTTGTACATGAAGTCCAATCCGCACTGGGCCGGCGTGGACGACTAAGGCCTATACACCCTATACGGGTAGGCTCGCCCCTCGTTAGGGACGTTTAATGAACTGATAATGTTTTTAAAAAAGGTTTATTAAATTTGTTTTAAAACGTGCTTCGTAAGATTAATAAACTTACGTGATCCTCTCGAATCCATTGCTTCTACATCGCGTCTAATTAGACATTTTGTGTTCATATCAGTCATTAATATTAGTTTGTACAGCAACTAATCTGCGTGTTTACTCCAAAATCAATCTCGTTAACAAATGGCACTTAATTGAATTCCAAGCGAATTTAATATAGTCGGCAAAAATATGGTTTCAAGTCGATTGACGACTTGTAATTTAACGAGGACTGTAGAATGTTACAATTCTGGATGTGGTCCTGAAAGATTTCTGGAAGATTTGGCTTAGATTTTCTTTAAGTAGCAAAGGTTGCTTAAAGTTACAGAAAAGAAAGAAATCCAGAAACAGTTTTGACCGCACACGCAACAACAATAACAAATATAAAAAGGGATAATATAACCTAAGAAAATAAAATTTCATATACACTAAGTCTACGTCTAAGATAAACAAGGCAATAGTACAAAAAAGACATTTAGTGAACTAACGGGGTTGTGTAATAAGTTGTTAAACTTTTCGAAGTCATGTATCGCACCCAATAAAAATATATGAGTGTAAGTATGGGATCCCACTGATCCCAGCATACATGTTTTGAGGCATTAACGAACCTGACCTTCACGGCTCGTGGTGCATTCTGCCGTATATCGTACTGCCTTCTATTTGAGGCTCTTTCGCAACAGCGCGGCGGATAACGTTCCAAAAACCACCCAATGTCGAAATTATTGGGGGACGCCTTTGTCCTGGAGTAGACGCCATTATGTGCGGGTCGGCGGCTCATTGGTGTGGACCTTCCGATCTGGAGGATTCAGGTTTAAATCCCGCCACGTACCAATGTCTTTTAGAATTTTCGAAATTATATGTACAGTGAAGGAACATCGTGAGGAAACCTACAGCGTGCGCGCGCCTACGAGGAGATTCAAAGGACGTAAAGGCTAATCCGAACTGGGCTCACGTGAGCGACTAAGGCCTATACAGGTAGGCTTGTGCCCCTCGGTGGGGGGGACGTATATAGATGAGCTGATGATGATGAGACGTCATAAGCAGATTATGAAGTTATGACTATTATCTGCATTTCTATGAAAACAGTTTGAATATTTTTACTTATCCCAGGTATTTTCACTCTTCGGTTTAATACAATTCGCTATTTAATTTGAATGTTGTTTTCAAGTTAATTATTATACTCATACAGAAACTAAAACAAGTTAACAGTTTTAGAAAATAATAAACCTACGTAATGATTGAAATAGGATATATAACACCCGAGGGGTTACAACCTCTGGCTCGCGGAAAATGTCCACCTGATGAGTCTTGGCTTAATTAAAAATTAATGAATAACTTTACGGGTGATATGAGTGGTATGGTCGAATTTCCTAACCCAAAGTCCAAGTTGGTTGCATTAGTTTTATGGTCGATTGGAGCTGATAAATTATTTTGGAGGTACATACCTAATCCTCACCAAAAACTGCTTTATAACCCCGATACAAGATGTGTTCATTGGAATACAAAGTCCACAATAGTAGGATAAAGTGGAGGATTTTGCGGCAGCTAAATTTGGGAATGTTGGTTTTCTATCACATGGCCCTATTATATTAATTAATTCTAGATGATTCAAGATTTTCAAATCACGCATTACTTGTTCAAGTTGTAGAAAAAAATAATTCATCATCACTACATAGTATAAAACAAAGTCGCTTTTTCTGTCCCTATATCCCTATGCTTAAATCTTTAAAAATACGCAACGATTTTGATACGGGTTATTTACTAGATAAAACGATTGAGGAGGAAGGTTCATATGTATAATAGCATCTAATGAATGGTGGAAAAACACTGTTATTATTTACATTTCTCATGTGATGTCCTAAATAATTATTTTTTTCGCAGGGAACTGCAAACGCAGGCCATACAAGGTTTATCAAAATAATGATTTTATTTATTCGTATGGCAAATGGTTCGAAGGAAGGGCTTCTTCTGGACATATACGTTGTTTTTATAAACAACGTTCACAGTTCATCTGTATATTTAGTATCAGCATTGCACGATTGCAAGCCGGGGCAGGTCGCTAGTATATTATAAATGATCAATTAATTTAAATAAAATTTGTCCTGCAATAAATAATTTATTTCAAGTTTTTTAGTTAAATGTCAATTTAGCAAGGGCGGCATTTTCTTCAGTGCCCATGAACGGCAAGAGCTAAAATCCGTGTTAATGTATTTGTTATAAGAACAAAATAAACATCTAAACTTTTTAAACGGTTCCAGTAGACTAAAGCAAAAGACCACGAATCATCGCGCCGTTACTCACCCGACGTGTTTATTAGATTAGTTCGCAAATACCTGCAGTTAATTAACAGGTCGATTAACGGAACTTTCCAGACCTTTCTCCTTCGTTATGCAAAGGAGAAACTAAATTTATATTTTTCCACTCGAACAACCAAGGTCAGGAAAATGTTCAGGAAACTACGAGTCGGAAACGTTAGTTTTTATTATTCCTGTACCATTATCGAGAACCTTCCTGTATCGGCCATCAGGTTATTTCAATATGTGCCCTGCCCAACTTGCTAATCCTGCAGGCTATGTCGGTCACTATTCGGTCGCAGTGAAACCACATTTTCTGTAAGTCTTTATCTCAAACATTTTTGTTATTTGCTACTGAACATCCCAAACTGAAAGCTGTCAATCCTAAAGGTATCAACGAGAAAAAAAAACCTTGTTTTGTTGGCCTGTAAGCGTTCGATCTAAATGATAAATATAACTTTATTAAGTACCTGATCAATTATTTTTGTTACAAGTAGTAGCATGTACTCTATACATGTAAATAAACTATCATACTAACGCTGTTACTCCCGGAAATCTGTAAAATTGCGAACATATTAAAATATCTCTCCTATTGAGTTAAAAAAGGATAAATAATGTAGTTTTGTTTTAATATCGTTTGTTTTGTTATTCAGATAGTATCACTGACTTTGCATATCCAGTAGGGTTTAAGAGTAGTTACACAAACTGTAGTCAACTGGTGAATATGAGTATTATAGGGGCTATAAGCACTTCACTTGAGTGAAGTGCTTAAAGCCCCTATATTAATATGTTTCTACCAACCGAAAACCGTGTAATGTGTAATGTAATCTTAAAAATGTATCATTTCCTTTTTTGCAAAACAATGCTCACTGTTTGTGCATCTGCACTCATGTGTTTTATGTGAACTACTTTGTTAATAAAATGTTCCTACTATTATGTAACGAATTTCTCAGTATTATGCCATCATTTCATCTTATGTGTAGAATCACTGTCTTAAGTAGTTGTTGCCACTCTTTATTAACTATGTATTTATTAATCTGTGGTAATTGATGCTGGTGTAGAAATAGCACTTTTGTCATGTTATTTGTAAGCAAATATTGTTCTACATTGTTTATTTACCCTAATAAAAAAAAAACCATGTAACGAGATACCTATAACAGTTGTTGATAACTAATTAGTAACTCATCGGATGTAGAAAAAGCAATCCAAAAGCTAACAAAGTTAGTACACCAAACTTATATTAGCGGCTGCGACTTTATCCATTGATTCATCAACTATAATCTGGTGTTGACGTCTTGACGTTTGTAACACCAACATGTTCCTATTCACTTCTTCTAGGAAAAGTAAATTGTGTTACAATAAATAATAATAAGTCTTTATTCACTCCATAATCTTACAAACATAAAGGTACATACACTGAAGAATACAGTTTGTAGAAGTCTGGTGTCTGAATAAGGCTGAGGCCTGTAAAACAGAACACCAGGCCCCAAATTATTGTAGAGATCTATTTTTGTACAACAATATTTGGCAATCAGAGTAAACTCCGTCTTCACGTGATGAGTGTGTGTTTGTATTGTGTGGGTGTGTATGAGTGTATGTGTGTAAAAGTGTTAATAAGCCTAACTTTAATATCTGAATTATTTTGATTGATATACAATCTTGGATGTTATAGTAAGTTGTCATTATCAGCTCATTATACACGTCCCCACCGCTGGGCATGAGCCTACCCGTATAAGGGTGTATACTGCATAAGCTTTAGTAGTCCACGTGGGCCCAGTGTGGATTGGACGACTTCACACACAACCTTTTGAATCTCTTCGCAAACGTGCGCAGGTTTCCTCACGATGTTTTTCCTTCACCTTAAGAGTAATCGGATAATGTACATATTATTTAAAAATTCAAAAATAAATTAGTATGTTGTATTATTTGTAACCTGCGCTTCCCGAATCGGAGGCAACGATCTACACATGAGCCACCGACGCTCTATATTAAGTAAACTCTTTTTACTCGAGGCTAGTTAGTAGGTGATTGGCACAAAAATTAGTAAACATAAAAAAATATTTCTTTCTTTCCATATGGTGTAATGGTTGAGACAACGGCTGTTACACCAAGAGTTCCGGGTGTTTGTTTAAATTGGTCTGGGTGTTTTCTATGTACAATATGTATGTATTTCCAAAAAGAGTATATAAGTATGTTTATCCGTTTAGTATCCATATTACAGGCTAATGTTTAGTTTGAGGCTAGATGGCGCTGTGTGAATGGCAGCGGATATCTATTATTATATTATTACTTGTTTATCTAAGTAGGTACTTATCCAAAACAATTTGAAAGCGAATTTCAGAACGCGGTGTGGTCAGGTAGGTGCAAAATGCTTTAAATAATTCACTACCAATTAAATAGACGATCTCTCCTCAGTATTATGTAGGCGGGCAAATACAGTGGTGACATCAAAGGTCACAGTGCCTGAATTATTAGTAACTAACTCCGACCGCTAGATCGGAGTACAGCTAAATATGACCAAATATTACAATCCATACTAATATTAGAAATGTGAACGTGTGTCTGATTTTCAGTCTTTCACGGCAAAACGGAAAGACGAATAGACATGATTTTTGAAGTGGAGATGGTCGAAGGGATGGGGAGTGCTTAGGCTACATTTTGTCTTATTCATAAATTTTGTCTAATTCCCCTAAAATGGGAAGATGATGTTTATAAGAAGCATTCCGCAATTGTAAGGTAAAGCAAAAAGGTAAATGGACTTTTTGTCACTAACAAAAAAAATTGCATCATATTTTTTTCGGGAATCCGCCCCAAAGCCTTTATATGGTATATATGTATGTATATGTATGTATGTAAATATATAAAATGGTACATTTTGCAGTTTTTAAGGAAGAAAGCTAGAAATCGATGGAAAGCGTATAAAATATATTCTTTTCGTAACCAGGAAAGGGGAACCATGCTACCCGGAATCGAAAGCAAGCAAAGCCGCGGACAAAAGCTATATGTGTACTTTGATTAAAAATTTACGAGAATTATTAATTACAATAGATCAACATTACAATATCTGTGAGTTCCAGCTTTATACCTACCTCGAGTAAGTGATATCGTGTGTGTGACAGTTCAGGTAAACACCTGATGTTAGGTAAAACCGCACCGCACGTGGACACCTGCCGTACCCGCTCAAGCTGTTTGCCTGCCACCGATATGCTAGGGTGTAAGTCTGGATTTCTAGAATCTAGTTAGTAACAGTAGTGTATACTGTATCATCATCGTTCATTGCAGATTAGTAACTAGTATATAATGTTGTACAATGTATATTGTTCATTACAGTCACAGACATCCGAATATACAATTAGACTGGACAAGCCGCCAAGTTTATAGCAGTCCCAGTGTCGCAATTTCTTTTCGGTTCTACCTGTGAAAAGTTATTATATTTTCTTGGTAAATTACTGATTCATTGCGATGATGGCATGTTACAATTGCTCAGAGATCGCATTTTGGCAAAAACGGTAATTTCTTCTAATATTCGTGCGACTTGACTCGTCTCACAGAGCGTAAACTGGCAGCCAGTGTATGCTCGTTGAGCTTACATTTGTCGCACTTAAAAACGCGGCTTGCCCCATCTCCTGTATTGGGAAATCTATGATTACAGTAGTAGTGTTTTTTTTTTTCAACTATAGGCAGACATTTGACCGCCATCTAGCCTCTTGAAATTGTAATAGTAGTTTATATTACAATACAAGCGTATATTACAATTCGATTTTAATAAAAAAAGCTTACTATAGTATCGAAGATTATATAAACGATAAAACTCATGCACATGTTGATCTCCACGCCTGCACTACTTTTTGTTTTTTTGTTATCATCTATTAGATTTATATAATACTTAACTGCTTCATAGTACTTTTGTAGATTATTATATTTTTATTTATAATATATATTTATATAATATATATTCTTCTACTGCTGTTGGTAGTGATAATATTTGTTCAAGAATGATTACGTCTGCTCTTTCGGTTTTTCTCCCTATCCTTACTCACTTATTTAATTTTTCTATTTCTTCGAACACCTTTCCTTCAGCTTGGAAATTAGCTCACATCATCCCTCTTCCAAAAGTTGCCAATCCTTCAGACCCTTCTAATTTCCGTCCAATTAGTATTTTACCTTTCCTCGCTAAAGTCCTTGAACACATTGTGCATAGGCAGCTTTCCTATTTTTTGTTGTCCAATAATCTAATGAATCCATATCAATCTGGCTTTCGTATGGGTCATAGTACTGTTTCTGCTTTAGTTAATGTTACTGATGACATACGTTGGGCTATGGAGAACAAATCTCTTACTATACTTGTTCTTCTTGACTTTAGTAATGCTTTTAATTCGGTTGATTTTGATGTTCTCCTTGGTATTCTGCAGTCTTTCAATTTCTCACCGGGTTCTTTGGCTTGGTTTGACTCATATCTTCGTGGGCGCTCGCAATGTGTTCGCCTTGATGCTAGTTTCTCTGATTGGTGTGAGCTCAAGGCAGGTGTCCCTCAGGGTGGTGTCCTTTCTCCTTTGCTTTTCTCCCTTTTCATTAATTCTGTAACAAGTGTTATCAGCTCCTGTTATCATCTCTATGCAGACGATCTGCAGCTGTATCGTCATTTTTCTGTGGCTGATGTTGGTTCTGCAATTGAAGCGATCAATGATGATCTGATTAAGATTAGTAGCTGGGCTAGTTCCTTTGGGTTGCTAGTAAATCCAAATAAGTCTCAGGCCATGATCATAGGTGGTAAGCGTATGCGTAATGCTTTGGATTTGTCGTCTGTTTGTCCTATTTGTTTTGATGGCGTCCCCATTCCGTTGTCTGATTCCGCTAAAAATCTTGGAGTCATCTTTGATTCTAACCTTGATTGGGGTTGTCATTTAAGGGATGTCAGTCGGAAAATTTATTTCTCTATACATTCTTTGAAAATTCTCCAAAAATTTTTGCCCAAATCAACAAAAATCGCTCTTGCCCAGTCTATTTTACTGCCTTTACTTGATTATGCTGACGTTTGCTGTCTTGATGCCACAGAGGAGCAATTAAATATGTTGGAACGTCTGCAAAATCTTTTTATTCGTTTTTTTTTTGGGCTCAAGAAGTATGATCACGTATCGCAGTTTCGGTCTGAGCTTGGGTGGCTTCCTATTCGACTTCGTAGAAATTCACGTATTCTTTGCTTTCTATACAACGTGCTCTATAATCCTTCTTATCCCTCGTACCTAAAGTGTCGTTTTACTTTTGCTCGTATTCCTGACGATCCCTGTAGGTCTCACTTAAAATCAATGCTAGCTTTCCCACCGCATAAGTCGGACTTCTTTTCTTATTCCTTCTCTGTGCATGCAGTTAGATTGTGGAACTCTCTTCCATCTAGTATTCGAGACAGCCCTAGTATTTCAATATTCAAAAACGGGTCAAGGGGTTCTATCTTCCTAGCTGAAATTATTTTTAATTATGTATGTTTATGTATATATATATATATATATATATTAAATTTTGGGATGGTATGTATGTGTTTATATTTATATATCTATGTTAGTGTATGTATATATTTATATGTTTGTATATTTATATATGAATGTGAGGTTTCAGGTAACAAACTTAGTTAAATATGTATTTATGTAATAGTTTCTTTGTGTAGTTGCGCACTTTGTCTGCCTGTCTCAGTATGTTTTTTTTTCCTGTTTAGGACTGCTGGAAGAATTCCATTCGGAATAAGCAGTACCTTTGTACTTTTTTTTCTCACTATATATTGTTCTGACTATTTTGTATGTGTGCATAAACAATAAATAAATAAATAAATAAATAAAATTGTGAATATAATTTGCTTTATATATTGTTTTTGATTACAATGATTCTGTACTAACAAAATTTTTTGGAAAGAGTAACTACTGAGTTTCTTGCTGTTTCTTCTCAGTGGAAAACTACTCCCGAACAGAGGTAGCTTCATTTGCCATTCATATGTGTTCTGTAAGGACCTAAACTGAATAAACACTTTTCATTTTCACTATTATAGTATTGTTATATCTATAATGAATACATCATATCCGCTTAGCTCGTTTTAAAACATTGGTAAAGTAAAAAATACTACTTGTTAAAAGAAAAATAATATATTTTATTACCGATACAAATCTCATGGCACCACAGCAAGGCACATACGAACAGGCACACACACGAATTCACACTTGCACAGACGAGTGACGCAACATTCAAATATGGAATATGGCGTTGAACGCCTTCTGGGCGTTGTTTAGCAAATTAGCAATAAAGTACAAACTTTCACATTTTAAGTAGAAATATTAAACATTTTAAGATATCAAGGCACGCTATTAACGACACAAGATTTCAATTAGTGTCAATAGTTGTAACAATGACATTTAAAAAAGAATCAATTAAACAACATTTGGTTGAACCAGAATTGAATGTAGACATCTTGCAAACCTTTTTAGAGACAAAAACATTGTAAATAACTGAAGTGAAATACGAGAACGCATTAACTTATTTGACATATTGAAATAGTACGTATATATAATAATAATAATATATATTGACGACCCATTTGGTGTTGCGGTTGAGAGGTCGGCCGCAACACTAAGGGTTCCGGGTTCGATCCCCGGGCAGTACAAACATTTTGTGTGCATGAACTGTCTGTTTGTAATGTCTGGGTGTTTTCTATGTATAATATGTATGTAATTTTACAAAAAAAAAATGTATTACATGTATGTTTATCCGTTGTTTAGTACCCATAATACAGGCTTTACGCTTAACTTGGGGCTAGATGGCGCTGTGTGAATGTCAGTAGATATTTATATTTATTTATTTATATAAACATATATATATAACAATGTAAAACTTGCATAACCAAGTTTTTTATAACACCAATCCTTTGCCTAGACTAAGACTAACATCATTAGTATAAACTATACATATTTATTAATTAATGCGTAGTAATGAAAACATGCCACGAGTTAACTTTTATTCCTAAATAATTAAATTTGCCCAGATATATCAAAAGCTACAATTATAAAACAAAGTCAAAGATCGAAAATATTCTGACTAAGACTTAAGACTAAAGAAATTATAGTATAATAAGGCTCTATTGCGTCACTCGTATGGCAATAGTTTCGCTGTTTACTTTCAAACTTAATACTGACCTAAACATTAATAAATAAATTTATATACGTAAGTAATATATAGAACAATCACTGCTATGTTAATACGTTTATAGTGTTTTATACATAATCACTAAATAACCGAGCGAGAATTAGAAACCGAACTCGAAAACCAGATATTTGTTGTGCCAAATAATCAAAACTAGAGGTTAAGTAATAAAAACTGAATATTACATTTCCAGATGAACCAATAATTAAAATATTATAAAAAAGTGATTTCCAGCGAATACGGTGAATATAATATATTTATAATGTTTATTAACTTTTCAGAGTGATTATTAACATTACTTTTTGCAACACAAAATTAGCTAAGCCATAATGTATGCACATACAAGTAGAACTCAGCCATCTTGAAAGAATTTTCGCCCTCTTTTATTTCCTTGTTACTTGCAGCAATATTTTCTATTAAAAAATCGTAAAAAGTAAGTATCTACCTCTTTGAATTAGTGCACTCAACTGTATACTTAGCATGTCCATGTCACGCTTTAAATAGACTTCAGGACGATCGTCGTCAGTTTTATAGCTAAGTAGATATAATTATTGCCACACAGTGTATTAGATTTGATTGACAGTTACTACTTAAAATCTAACAAATCAAGGTACATTTTTTTTCAAATAGGCTACCAAAGTACGTTGTGCGTTTTATATTATAAATATCTTGCATACGCTATAACTAGATAAAATATAAAACTATTGTAATACACAAAACTATTTTACGCAAAAATGTATTGCAGCACACAATTTATAAGGATCGCCTGTGTACCTGCACAGAGGAACGAATTTAAAAGCACGGAAAATGCTAGTGACCAATCAGCGTTCTCTACGCACGGTACGTCTTCTTCCTATGCAGTTATTGGTCGGTTGCCATGCCATGTTTGCGCGCGCGACTTAATGCGTGCTTATCGTTTATTTTTGAAAAAGGTGAACCGCGCGCAAGAGACGAATAACTGGTGCATTAGACTTTGCACCATAAAACTATGCCTCGTAAAAGTTTAAAATAAATTAATTAACGGCAGTAATTGGAATAAATTTTCCTTTGTCTTGACCAAAGATACACTACGTGCCTTATAAAATGTGTACCATTGTAAATTTTGTTTGAAACAGCATCAGAACTATTTTTTTTCATCCTAAAATCTATATTAAAATCGTGTGATGTTTAGTAATCTTAGTTTAAGTATATCATACTAAAGAATCATCATTACGTTTGCACTATGTCGTCGTTCGTCATTATATTTGACAGTTCGTACGATACTCAAGTAAGTCGCTTAAAAATAAAATAACAAATTATCTCATATATTATTCATAAAAAAAAACTAGCGTCATCACTTCAAATAAATTATCGATAAAACATTTAAAACTAAACGACCTCATTGAAGTACGTCGTTAACTTTTCGCCATTTTTAGTTCATCAAAATTTCAGTTCTAAAACTTGTTTAAATGCGTGAATTTCGTAGAAGGCACATTTATCACAAACTTCATATACATAAGTAAATGGTGTTATTACATAACTAAGAAAATGTTTAGGAAGTTGTTTACACAACTTCATTATTGAATTAATATAAGGAGAATTTCTTCTAAGGAAATCTTCATAAATACGTGATATTATAAATCACCGATATTCCATAAATATCGGACGCTATAATTACATTATTAATTTGTAAATTTTTATCAGCTTCTACTTTACAAACATGTTTAATACAATGTAATACAAAATCATGTTATTCTTTTATTGTGTAACACCATGTATAAGGTCGTTTATAGAACAATTGCTTACTGTCGGAATTTTTAACACTATGATTATTTAACAGCGTTTAAAATAAAGTCTACAACCCTACCTAGCGTTTCTAAGCCAAAACTGTTATTCAAATTTCAACCTTAAGACTGACAATGACGCCTTAAGGTGCCCGCCACAATAGATTTTTGAATGGGTTAAGCCAGTGGTGCAAGTATCACGCGGTGGCGGAGGCGGGATGGTATGTGATGACGTTGTGCGCATGCGTGAAGGGGTGTGCGGGTGGAGTGGCGGCGGCCGTGAGCTGTAGGGCGCGGTGCTTCCCGCCCAGGGTACACCGGGTCGTGGCCCCGCTCTCCACTTCCACTGGTAGCTCCACTCCCTTCAGCCTGCCAACAGGCATACTAACGTTTAAAAGGAGATTCCCTCAGTTGATCGTCGATCGATCTAACTAGACATAGGTGTAACACCCTATATCTAACTGGATATAGGGTGTTACATTTATATCCAGTTAGATATATATTCTGTTAACTTTTAAAGAAATACAGAATTACGTATAACATTAAAAAAATTGTCGATCCATCGAGCCGCTCCACGCTTGCCTAAGCGAGGTCCTGTCCAATTAATGTACAAAAAAAATAGTTTATTTAAATTATAGACGATCCATCTGGTGTCAGTAGTTGTGATGGCGGCTCTTACACCAAAAGTACCGAGTTCGATTCCCGGGCAGTACTGACATTTGTGTGCATGAACATGTCTGTTTGTATTGGTCTGGGTGTTTTCTATTTACAAAAAAAATACATTATGTATTTACAAAAAAAAAATTACATAAGTATGTTTATCCGTTGATTAGTGCCCATATTACAGGCTTCACGCTTAACTTGGGGCTAGATGGCGCTGTGTGAATGTCAGTGGATATTTATCTCAAATGTGTCATTTTATGGGTTGGATCCTTTTTGTGTAAATACGTGAAGCCCGGTGAAGCCAAGCGGGCCACCGCAGTGAAGCCAGCTGTAAAGCAGCAAAGCCTATGTGTTCGGAGCATACTCACAGGCGGTACCTGTTGGCGAGCACGCCGACCAGCTCCCCCAGCAGGCCGGCCCCGCGCGGCGGCACCAGCCCCACCACCAGGTCGTTGTTGGCGGCCGGCACGCTCACCACCGCCAACTGCGCGTCCGTACTCATCACGCGTACTGCACCGATCTATACAACATATTATCATCTTAGAAAATTACTTCACAATCACCAATGAAAATTAATTTACGTCCGTAAATACTATCATACCTTTAAAAAAAATTGTGACTCACACAATTTTAATACTAGGAATAGAAACAAACTTGCTGTTCCGGACTTGAGACTACATAAAGTAGGTAAATCTTTTATAGGAAGATGTATAAAGTTTTTCAATAAGGTACCGCAGAATATTGTCAAGTTACCTTTACACATGTTTAAAGCTAGAATAAAAAAACCACCTTTCTAAAAAAAGGGTACTACACTATTGACGAATATTTATGTGATAAAAATCCTTGGTCTTAAATTGCTCAGCTATTTCAGTGTTCAGTGTTTATGATATATTGTTACATTAAGTAATTCTTTTTAAAAAAGGCTACACTGTTGAGTTTTCTTGGGTGCTTCTTTCTCAACAGGCCAATCCACTGAAGCGCTTTTTTTTCAAAGCATCAAAATTCATATTTTTAGTTTAGTATTTTTAATTGTTTTTTATTATATTTTTGTATATTTTTTGACGTTCATAAGTGCTTTTTGTAAGCCTAATTTGAATAAAGAATTTTGAATTTGAATTTGAATGTCAAATACTAAGTGTCAAACTTGGGCATAGTTGCGTTCCGTTCCACATAAGAAAATTATGTATTCATATATATCACTATACATAGGAATCCCTCGCCCAAGTTTAAAAGTTTTGGAGTCTATTTCCAAAAACGGATCCCCTCCCCCCCCCCCCCCCCCCCTCCCCCAATTTAAAAAGTTTCGGGGTCAATTTTTGTGGATATATATAACTATACATAGGCTTCCCCCCACACCTTTAAAGGTTTTGGGGTCTATTTCCAAAAAAATATATATACATATATACATCACTAATTACATATATATTTATATATTATATCAGTATAAAGGTTTTTGGGTAAAATTTCTGAACAAATATATATATATATATATATATATATATATATATATATATATATATATATATATATATATATATATATTCAAAAATCCACCCCCAAACCCTTCAAATAGGGGAGGAAGTGTCATATCCGATTTTTCGCAGTTTTAAGGTAGATTTTATTGAAACTTGGTATGTTGATAGAAGGTTATATATATATATATCACATTTAATTTATGGTTAAATATGAATAAAAATAATAATATCGTACTTATTCTTTGTTTTATTTTTGTATGTTGTGGCCTTTAAAAAGTATATATTTTTTTCTTTTTTTCAATGTATCTGCATAAAATACGAATTTAAGATGCTTGGTAAATGCACAATCGTAAACTCTAAGGTACATCGGTGGGACTTACCGTGTACTCAAAATTTTTACTATTTCGCCTACTATACAGTACACAATGAAACCAATTTATCCTTCAATTCAAACTTTGCATTGCTGCAAGCACTAAGTGTCTATCACCATGTTTCCCTTTTGTAAGTCACAACTGGCAACACATACTTGTTGAACTTGGTCTTCAAGTAGTGTAGTTTTCACTACGCCAGTGGCAACCTTAATGTGCTCTTAGCGAGCGATCACGCATCACGTTCGTAAGTGACAACTCAAAGTTTGTCTTCGAGTCGTGTAGTCATAAAGGGCTTTAGTGAACTTAGGTAAACAATAAACTATCTAGAAGCATCTCACTTAAAAAGTTGACGCGGCAAAAATCTGCCCATCGCGTAACTGACGCGAATTTTTATTTATAACACATCACTCGCTACATGTCATAATGACATAGTAGTGAACTCGTGCTTTAGATTTTGAACTCTTTCAATGACGTGTTAAGATCAAAATTTAAATGAATTATTTTACGTTCTAAATAGGTATAACAATAACTGTACGTATATGTCATGCGGTTCGGTCATTTTCGGTCAGTTAGTTAAGTGTTGATCTAAGTTATTGGACAACCACTTTACTTTTAAGTTGTGTAGTTTTCATAAATATCTACATTACCTCAGTAATAGGCGTAGGCTTCTTCAACGGCTTAAAAGTGTTCGCGTCTAGCTTGTACACAGCGTTCTCCGTGACCAGTAAACACCGCTCGGCCAGCTTGTTGTGTCGGTTGAACTTGTGGACTCGACACGAGAACAACGGCCGTCCGGCGCCTTGGCTCTTTTGGAGGGTTGAAACCACCGCTTTGTAGAGAGCTGCAGAAATAATTAGGACTTACAATTCTTTTATATCTTAATGAAGACCTGTTAAAACTATAAATTGGTAATAATACTAAGGTTTAATTTATACCGCTTTTATTTCAAGTGCTCTTAACTTTAGATATATCTATCCATAACAATCTCAAAAAAGGTACATTTCCTGTTATACGTTATTGAGGCTGAACGAAGTCAAATATTAGTTAATAAAAAAAATGATTTAAATTGCATTTATTGCACCGCCGTCTTAAAACAATCCAAATTCTACACAGTCAAAAAACTTTATTAATTTAAAATAATCTTCTTTATTCCTTTTGCCGTCGCAACCTTTTAATTTCTACAGGCGCAATAGACTATCTATTGTGTCTGGAATAACAGCGGTTAAAAGCTTAAGGAAAGGATTCACGCAACCTTACAATTACTTAGTTGAACGAATCTCTATCAAAATTATCATATCATAATTGGGTTCTTGACACCACTAATCGTTGACGTACTTTTTATGAACTGTCAAAAAAGGACGTTTTCATATATTTTGTATGATATTAGTGATATATGACGTCATTGCTCACTATCCTCAATTGACCTAATATTTATTGGTTTCAGTGTATTTAAAAATACAATATTGCAAATAAACAAAAGTGATCAATGAAACGTCATATAAAATAAGGTGCGCTATATAAAAATAAGGTTTGGTATTTTATTACGGATGGTGGAAAATACCGAATAAGTCAAATAAAGTAAATGTATACTGACCACACTTAGCATTGTAGTCCTGATTGGCCAAGTAGTCTCCGAGCCACGGCCGACCCGCGCCCCACTCCGCCCGTCGGCCCCGCAGTGAACTCGCTGCACAAATCTAATCACAAACATGTATCTAATTATTTAAATAAATTGACTACCATTTAACGAGAAAGAAAAATTGTTACCGCCATATCAAGAAATTTACTGGACAAGCCGCCAAGTTTATAGGCAGTCCCAGTGTCGCAATTTCTTTTCGGTTCTTACCTGTGAAAAGTTATTATATTTCTTGGTAAATTTAATGATTCCTTGCGATCATGGCATGTTACAATTGCACAGGATGGCATTTTGGAAAAAAACGGTAATTTCTTCTAATATTCGTGCGTCTTGACTCGTCTCACAGAGCGTAAACTGGTAGCCAGTGTATGCTCGTTGAGCTTACAGTTGTCGCACTTTAAACGCGGCTTGGCCCATCTCCTGTATTGGGGAATCTGTGAGGACAAGCTTTTCCAAGGCCTATCGGTCCCAAAACCATCCGTGATGACGGCAGCTAAGAATACAATTCTATTAAAACTTGCATATATTTCTATTCAGTCAGTCATGAGTCATGACCAAGGGTGCGATCTCTGAGTAGTACAAACATTTGTGTGCATGAAAATGATTTTTTTTTGTATTTGTGTGGGCGTGTCTTTGATTATATATTTATAAATAAAAAATACATAAGTACATTTATCCGTTGTTTTGTATCCATATTACAGACTATAAGTTAGATGGCACTGTGTATGAATATTGGTGGATATTTTATTTATTTAAGTACGATTTATCTGTAGTTCAAAGTAACGCTGTGTAGTTATGAGCGTCAATGGTACAAATGTGTAGACTGTTGCCTTCCTACCGGGAGGGCGCAGGTTCAAATCCCGCCACGTACCAATGAGTTTTTAAATTTTCGAAATTATATGTACATTATCCGACGCTCTTATGGTGAAGGAAAATATCGTGAGAAAACCTGCGCACGCCTGGGAAGAGTTCCGTGTGGACGACTAAGGCTTAATCACCGTATACGGGTAGGCTTGTGCCCCTCGGTGGTGACATATATAGGGTACCTTCATCTTGAGCTGCGGCCACTGGTCCCTGGGTATGGGCTTGAGCGTGAGGTAGGCGCGCCAGCGGCGGTAGGCGGCCGGCAGCAGCCCGGCCGGGATCCGGCGCGGACACGCCGGCCACTGCCGGATCACTCCGCCGGACCGGGACAGCTGGGACTGCAGCTCGCTGATGTACCGACGACACTTGTAACGCCTACCACAGATTGCATCGATTATTTATATTTTATTATATTATATTTCGAACCGATGGCCGATGGGCGGAAAGGTTCTCGAGTGGCGTCCACGTAACGGAAAGCGAAGCGTAGGCCGATGGACGAATGACCTGTTAAGGTGGCGGGTAGCAGATGGATGTCAACTGCTAGGGATCGGCCCGCGTGGAAATCATTAGGGGAGGCCTTCGTTCAGCAGTGGACAGAATTAGGCTGTAATGATGATGATGATATTTGGATATTTCATTTGGGTTTTAGTGGGGCTATTCAGCCTTATACAGACCTGTAGTCACTTCAAGAGGATCTTTTGTGACTCGCTCCTCTTTTGGAGTTCATCTAAAAGTTGGGCACTCTTCAGGAAGTTCAGGACCCTGCCCAACTTTATAGGGTACTGAACTTCCTGGAACGTTGGGTTGATTACTTTTGAACAAGTTTATTTGATTGTGTGTTCTTCTTCTTATCGAGTCTATATGGATTTACAAGTTAAATATGGTAATGCGACCAATTTTGGGCCACTTTGATCACTCTTTCATTTGTCATCCAATGGTTCCGGAAACCGCACATGATGGACAGTTCGGGTAAAGCAGTAGGTGTTCCATTGTCTGAAGAGCACCACAGTCACAAGACTGTTTCTGGAATATCCCCATCTTACCCGATTTTCACGACACCGGCAAACACCCACCCGCAGTCTATTCTTAAACTGTGCGTTAAATATGATAGATTTTGATTATAATATTACAAGTAAATAGCTTAATTTAGTACACAATTGCTATTTAAATATCTATATAAAACATATTTTTTATCCATTTATTATTTATCTAATTTTCCCTATCAGACTTAAATTTATTGTCCAAAATTGTTAAATTTCAGTGCAAGTAAAAGTGCAACATAAAATTATGAAAAATAAATGAAGATATTTTTCTTTACCACTTCAACTGTTGATTCATTTCTCAAAACTGTTTTAAAATTACCTATGAAAAAAGTAAAAACAGAGACATACAATCTAGCCTCAATCTAGCCGCTGTATCACACTTGTAAATACAAATTACTACTTAATTTACAAAAAAGTAAAAAAACCTTTAAAATCTCTCTACTTTAATACAGTTTTAAAGTAAATACTAACTTCCAAGCGCTAAATATGGTGAGCGCGGCCCTCATCTTGCGGTACCGCTGTCTCGCTATGGCGCCGCGCCACAACTTCTGCAGCAGCACCACGATGGAAGGGATCAGCTCACTGCGGGCCGCTTCTAGCGCGTGCAGTGTACGGGCAGACCTGCGACAGTTAAAAACTGCTTTAATAACATGCTTAAATGATTTGAAAACGTACAAAAACGATTTGTCAACACGCAAACATTTTTTATTACGTGAAAAAGAAATTTAAATTTTAGGAGCACTATTTTTCGGCACGAATCCACCGAAGTGATACCATAGTATACCTTAGTTATTTAAATGTATTTTTGTGTATTTTTATAAGTCCGTATGTGATCACTGATTAATGAAAGCTTTAATTGAATAAATCGATTAAGACTCCTTAAGTCACGAGATTTAACTTTTGAGTTTACTAATATTACAAAGATTAACCCTCCTACATTTAGGCCCATATTCTAGAAAGAGACTCAAGCTATATTTACTTGAATATAGTTAGAAAGGGATTGCGCTCTATACGATAAATAGCGTCATGCCTTTCTTACTCAATTTAAACAAAGATCAACGTTGAGTCTCTTTCTAGAAAACGGGCCTAAAATATACGCCCAAAATAAAGCATCCAACATTTCCATTTGATAATACCTGATAAAGAGTTTAGTGTGTCCAAACTGGACATCATCGATCCTCAAGTCTCGCAGCAGCACCATCACAGCGTCCCGGTGTCCATGGCCGCGGTAGTTGGGCCACGTGTACTGGCTCAGCATCTTGTACCGGCGCAGGAACCGGTCGTACCGCGGCCGGGAAGCGAACCCGGCGCGCCGGACGCGCACGTTCTCCACCAGCCCGAGGTACGATACCTGGTGGCGTACCTGTACAAAAACAACTCGAATTAAATATCATAATATTAAATTCATTCACAGAAACATATGTGTATTTCTATCAAAAGATTTTTATATCGGAACCAGGTTTGAAGTATCCTCTTTCCAAAAAAAACATCAAATCATCATTTCGGTTCATAATCGATGTAGATATCTGCGAATGAAAATAAAAAAATCCCTCCATTTCTCTGGTCTCCACCATTAGACCCTGACTATCTTAATCACCTCTGAGGTATCATCTTTCCAACAAAAAAATAATCATCATATCGGTTCATCGACGAAGATATCCGCGAATAAACATAAAAATTGCATATATAGGGTCGAATTGAGTAACCTCCCGTTTGGTCTAAAAATAAAACCTTCCCCAATTATGACTTATATTATTTGTGCTTTTATATAACGTTAAAAAATCGTACAAGCTATTTATTGCATACCATCTTTGAATCATGCAGACCTTATCTCAAAATAATGTCATTTCCAAGGCTTAACATTTTTGAGAACTGCAAATTGGTTAGAATCGTTCTTAAGCTATTTAATAGGGCAGGTGTATGTATTATTAAGCGATTCTTTAAGTTTAACCAATATTTATTGATAGATTAAATATTAGTGTTACAATATGACTGTTTCCCGCGTACAATGCTAATGTCCAGAGAGAGATATTAGAGTGACATCACTGATCATTGATTAGGGATGGGTAGCGTTGGTCGTTTCTTTCCGTGTAACCGAGTATATGTAAATAAATAAATTCTAGTACGCACCAGCTGTGCGTCCCAGACGCCGGGCAGCTGTCCGGCGTTGGGTTTGAGGCAGCGCACGTAGAACGGCTCCCGGCCGGCCAGCCCCGACACCAGCGCGCCCATCGAGCCGCGGAACAGCGAGCCCGCCGACGGGGGACGCTTCGACGTCTGCGCACACACCACACACCACACACACATCACTCATCACTCTATAATCTCATCATCATGAGCTCATTAAACGTCCGAGGGGCACGAGCCTTCCCGTATACGGTCTACAGGCATTAATCGTCCACGCGGACCCGATGCGGGTTGGACGACTTCACGCACCTTTGAATCTCTTCGCAGGCGTGCGCAGGTTTCCTGACAATGTTTCCCTTCACCGTAAGAGCGTCGGATAACGAACATATATTTTTTTTTTTAAATACGCAAATACATTGATAGGTGGCGGGATTTGAACCTCAGCCCTCCCGGTAGGAGGGCAACAGTCCTCACCATTAAGCCACCAACGCTCTTACTCTATAATCTATTACATATATAAAATATCTACTGACGTTCACACACCACCATCTAAACTTTTTTTATGTTGAGTGTACAAAACGATCAGGACGCTCACCTGATGGTAAATGCCAGTTCTCCTATGCCTTACGTGAACTGCGGAAAACTACAAACGCAGAGTGTGCGCTCATTGCGTACCACAGTCACGCTGCTGCCTGGATTAGATATGGAATTGTGTTATGGGGAAATGCTACCAATACACAGGCCGTACTGATCCAGCAAAAACGATGTCTCAGAATTATAGCCCTTGCTGCCCGGAGAGACTCATGCAGACAACTGTTTCATAGGTTTAAAGTGCTAACAGTAACATGCCTATATATTTTGAAGTATGTCGTTTTATAAAAAAACACCCAGACTATTTTAGAAAAATTGGAGATTTGCCGGGGAAATCAAATTCGAGACGCGTAAATAATTTGGTGTTGCCTTCAACACGCCTATCACTATATCAAAATGGGCCATATTATATGGCAATAAAAATTTATAACAATTTGCCAAATTCAATCAAAACCCTCCGAGGTGTTCAATTTGAGCATGCTTTAAAAGATTTACTATTGCAGAAAGTGTATTATAATATAAAAGAATACTTTGACGATAAATTATTGAGAATATGACTTCATTGTAATTAATGCCTATAACTTTGACATTTGTTTTTAATTTTATAAATAATATATTTGCTGTAATTTTAATTTGACATTATTTAAGGCTATTATTTTTAATGAAATTGGATTTTAAAGCATGACATATATAATATTAAATTGATGATAGTCTGACATATTAATTATGATTATATTAGCACGGTGACATTTTTTTTTTTTTTTATAATTATTGTAGTCTTTTATTGTAATTGTAATTTGTAATTATTTGACATTTGAATTGAATTTTTGCATTAAATATATAAAGATAGCTCTCATAAGAAGACAAATATATGCTCAAGGTAAATAACATTGACATAATAATTGTTTAATGTTTTTAGATTGAAACACCTTATTCAATTTTCTAAAAGCACAAACGCCTTGAAAAGGTTAATTTGTAACTCAGCACTTCCATCTGCCCATGTAATATACTTATTGTAAACTTTTGTGACAAATTAATTGTGTGTGAATAAATAAAATAAAAAATAAAATGATATGACATAGCGACATTGAAGGAGACTAGCGACTGATAGACAGTTGTAATTCTCTGTCAATGCTGCACTGCGCCCGACACCAGAGACAACAGATGTTAGATCTTCTATACCCAATAATTTTACGAGTAGACTCGAATAATATAAAAAGTTTTGTCTATTTTGCCGATTATATTGTTATTAAAATTTTGAGAATTTCAACATTTGATAAAGTGTATTATTCTGCCTCCGTGGCCTTATCGATGATGTAAAAATCTATGAATTTGTGATATGCTCACAAAACAACTGAAAGAAGTGTTCCGGATGCAGCAACAGTACACATATTTCGAATGAGCATACAACTGTATTCTCTTTGACGGTTCGTTTTTGAGGCACGGGTGGCGCCTATCTACCTTTATATATATAAATAATATCATTGGGTCTAATGATCAAAGCTTTTGATTTGTCTCGGATAACGGGCGCAGGGCAAGACATGACGAAAAATAATGACTTAATACTGTAAGATATTTTCTTCAACACTGCTTCTGTCATAGTCGGACATAAAAAAAAAATGACAAGTTTTTTGTAGGTACAGGAGGAAGCTTACCTTTTGAATGTTGGTACCACCTTCCGGCCACATGTCAGAGAGGGAGCGGTTAGTGGACGAGTGCAGCAACCTCTTGAGGTCCTGCCACAGGGAGTCCTTGTTCTTGTCCATGAAGCCGGTGATCGCGTACGTCACGTCGCCTGCGTAGTGCCTGTAACCATATATATTCAGTATTCTGCTTGTGAACAAGCATACAAATATAATCATAAATGAATATTAGGTAAGTCATCATCATCATCATTATCATCATCAGCTCATTAAACGTCCCCACCGAGGGGCACGAGCCTACCCGTATAGGGTGTACAGGGGGGTTACCGCCATCTCTTAAAACAGTGTTACAATAATATTACTTCGTCTTTTCTGGTACAAAAATGCTGACGTATCATTATAACAATACTGTTTTAAGAGATTGCGGTAACCCCCAGGCCTTAAGTCGTCCAACGCGGGCGCAGTGGATTGACACACTTCACGCACAACCTTGAATCTCTTCTCAGGCGTGCGCGGTTTCCTCACGATGTTTTCCTTCACCGTAAGAGTAAGTATTAATTAATAACATTTGTCTTATACGAAACATAATTTCCCATTAAAAAATCACAGCATTATTTTGTTTAACACTTTGACTGTCAAAGCCGCCTTAAAATGTCACAAACAGATTTTCCATTGACAATGGGTTAAATATATAACTACATAGTCATATGTTTGTATAGATAACAAAATATTCGCACTGAAACGGTAACATTTTTGTACTTATTAAGTTTAGTGAAGTTACTAAAGTATTGTTACTAAGGCAATACTGAGTCGTATGGGTAGGAACCACAGGGTGTGTATGTTTATCCGTTGTGTAGTACACGAACTACAAGCACCTCACTTAATATGGGGCGAAATGATGCTGTGTGAGTGTTAGTGGATATGTATTTATTTATTGTCTACCAAAAAGTACTAACGTAATGCGGAAGTCGACTCCATGCTTTAATTTCTTATCGGTAGGTGAGAGCTGCCGTGAGGTGTAGTGCTTATGTCCACTGAGCCGTTTGTCCATCGCCTCCAACAGTTGCTGGTCCGATATCTGAAAATATGTACGTAATATATGACAAATTGTATTTCATTCATCATCAGCTCATTATAGGTCCCTACCGAGGGGCCTAGTCTACCGTACCCTACCCGTAAAGCGTGTATAGGCCTTAGTCGTCCACGCTGGCCCAATGCGGATTGGCCGATTTCACGCACAACCTTTGAACCTGCAAGGCGTGCGCAGGTTTCTTCAAGATGTTTTACTTCACCGTGAGAGCATCAGATAACGCACATATAAATTTTAAACCACATTGTTTCCAGATCGGAAGGCAACAGTCCACACCATTGAACCACCGTCGCTTTCCAATATCAATTTATATTATTATATTATATAATGATTATATGGTCAAGATCATAAGTACGTGATAGTTTTTAAATTGACCTTTGTTAGGTCTATTTATTTAGATAACAACAGAAATGAATAAAAAAATATTTTATAGATCCCAATTACTTTGCCACTAGAACTTCCCTATTGTTCTATACGTGTAAACTCTTATTCAACTATAAATGTCACCTGTGTGGGGTTGAGGCAAGCCTCATCCATGATGGCGATGATGCCCTGGTGGGGAGCGTCCACCAGCTCGCATATGACGCGGTTGTTGAAGTACTGCACCGGCGACCACTGGATACCCTCGCGCGCGTACTCCTCTTGCTCTTGCTTCAGCACCAATTCTGATGATAAACACCGTTTTTTCATCATCAACATGATCAAAGGCCCACTGCGGGGCACAGGCCTTCCCTCACAGCATAAATATGGGGAGATTTTTATCATATGTAGGCAACATTCACTTGATGGTAAGTGACGACCCATTTGGGAGATCTATCATCAACGGCCCACTGTAGGTCACAGGCCTTACATAACAGCATAGAAATGGGGCAGATCTTTTACCAAGTGTAGGCAAATGCGACGTTATGGCTGATGATGATGGAAAGGTAAAAGAATAGACGATTCACTTATTATTTTATTTTTTCTTAAATATTGCATCATTTTGTGAAGCTATTTTCATAAATATGATATCAATCCTTATCTAAATAAATACTTTATTTATAAAAAGTATTTCATTTTCAACAAAATTGCCCTTTACATCATTCAATTGAAATGAATATCTTATGAGATATCGCAGTTTTAACTCACCTATACAAACGAAGTACGGGTAAAAGAGACGTTAGGCCAAAGTAACTATTCCACGCGACGAAGTCGCACGCTAAACTAGTCATTATAAAGTAATTCAATGGAAATTAAGTGTTTTCACAACTGGCGACTTACCAATAAACAGTTGCTGCAGCTTCTCGTTGCAATAGTTGATGCAGAACTGCTCAAAACTATTCGTGTCGAAGATCTCAAAGCCGTAGATGTCAAGCACGCCGATCAGCGTGTGACGGTGTGTGCCGTCCGGCACATCTATCGCCTTGTTGATCTGTGGGAACAGAGTTAAAAGTTACAAGGTGATTTTTTTATATGACAAGGGAAAACGAGCAGACAGATCACCTGATAGAATGTGAATACTGCCGCCCATGGACATTTGCAACACAAAGGAGCTATAAAAAATATTTTAACATACCGTCTCAGTACATTCTAGACTGCGTCATCTATGTACACAAAAATTTACATGTATTTCAAAAAAGTCAGATAATCATAGTTTAACACTAGGAACAAACACAAACTTGCGCCAAATCTTAGATTGCATAATTGGAACTCATTTTGGGAAAGCATTAAAATATTTAATAAGCTACCAAAAAATTAATTGATTTACCCCTGCATAAGTTAGTCTCATGTAAGTCTATTTTAATAAAAAAGCTTTACTATAGTGTTGAGATTATATAAATGATAAAAACTCATGACATGTTGATTCCACGCCTGCACTACTTTTTTTTTTTGTTGTCGTCTATTTAAATTTATATAATACTTAACTGCTTAATAGTACTTTTGTAGATTATTATATTTTACCAATACATAATACGATAAAATTAAAATATAATTTGCTTTATATAATTATTGATTACAATGAATCTGTATTCAACAATTTTTTTTGAAAAGAGTAACTACTGAGTTTCTTGCTGGTTTCTTCTCAGTGGAGAAAATACCTCCGAACCAGTGTAGCTTCATTTACATTCATAAGTGTTCTTTAAGGACCTAAACTGAATAAACACTTTTCATTTCATTTTCATTTCATTTCATTTCTATAAGATGCTTGGTGAAGTATATTTTTTTATTAAGCGAAGAACAAAATTATCAGACCCAGTAAACACAACGGTAACTAAACGGCTGTTACAATGATCTGGAATTGGCATGAATGGTTGTAGGCAAACAATCAAGTTTTTCTTTACAAAGTATACGAATACGAAGATAGGTGGTTTACCTAAACATTTGCGATAGCACCCATGGATTGCTCCGAAGGAGCAAGTAGTCGTAAGGAGTGAAATGAGTAAAAGGGTTATCTGATAGTGAGTGATACCGCCACAACAAATGCGTTGTCAACTCTAAAGAAATAAGAATGGAAAAAGTTAACTCTAAAGAAATAAGAATGGAAAAAGTAGGGTAGGAGATTTGGGCCTGCGGGTGACCGATGGTGTCAAATATATTTAATAAAGGCTTAATAACAAAATTATCTTTTACAGCCTCGAGCTTATTTTTAAAGCCTCAAGCAAAAAAATATTATTTTCACTAACAATGTTTTGTCTTAATCAAGTTTTTTGAAATCTCCATTTAAGCAAGAGAAACCTGTGTTAGGAGGTTCCGCTCTTCCATATTATGTTAAAATTACCAGATTTTATGTAAACTTTTTTTTAAAGTAACAAACTAATACACATACGAATTGAGTATGAATGTATGTGTGTGCGTGTCAAGACCCATGAGTTCGAGTCTGACCAGACTCGAGCCTTCAAGAGTTCGAGTCTTACAAGAGCTTCCAACTGTCATATTGAACAGTATTATTAGAAAAAATATCACCTGCTGAACAATCCACGTGAAGAGTCTATCGTAGGCGCCTTGCGAGCGCCAGGCGCGTGTAGTCGGCGGCGCGCGAGTGGCGCGTGTGACCAGCCCCGCCCGCCCAGCACCGCCGCCCAGCGCCGCGCCCAGGGCGGCCGGCCACGCCCAGCGCGCGGCACACGCCCCCCCCCGCCCCGCCCAGCGACACACCCTCCTCGCCTTCCGATAGAGACACCTCGCCCTGCAAGTATCTCATCATCAGCCCAATGTCCGCACTGAGGGCACGACCACAGATTTCCCAATACAGAAGATGGGCAAGCCGCGTTTTAAGTGCGACAAATGTAAGCTCAACGAGCATACACTGGCTGCCAGTTTACGCTCTGTGAGACGAGTCAAGACGCACGAATATTAGAAGAAATTACCGTTTTGCCCAAAATGCGATCCTGTGCAATTGTAACATGCCATCATTGCAATGAATCAGTAAATTTACCAAGAAATATAATAACTTTTCACAGGTAAGAACCAAAAAGAAATTGCGACACTGGGACTGCCTAAACATGGCGGTTTGTCCAGTCTAATTGTATATTCGGATGTCTGTGGGCACGACCATACCCAGAAAGGGTGTATAGGCATGGTCGACCACGCGCGCCCCGACAGAGCCGCGCCAGGACCAACGGCACCACGCCCTGGCCCGGCCACATGCCCCGCCCGCGCCACCGATACACCCTCAATGCTCCGATAGAGATACTTCGCCCTGCAAGTATACGCCGGCCGAAATGATAATAGATAAACTAAACATCAAATAAGTTACACGTCAATACATTTTTTGAGATGTCAGCTCCTACACCAACGGTGCCGAATTTTAATCAATAAATAAAGCGCCATCTAGCCTCATTTTAAGCGACGTCATATACATATCGAATTACTGACTGCGAGAAATGGAAGATGATGAGAAAATAAACCTGAGGGATAAGACGCATTTTTTCTCTCTTGCACACACAAACATACACTATACTATTTACCTTCATTGAAAAAAATAATTATTTATGAAGGCACATCACTTCATAAGATATTTCCCCCTATATAATTAACGCACATAATAAAAGCATACTTTATAAGCAGCCTCAAAACTTTACTTTATCAATGTTTTTCTTTTTCTTAACAAAGCGACAATCCCGAATATTGCCAAATCATGCTAAAATGTATGTCAACTCCACTTTCGTTCTGGCCACAAGCCCGCGAAAGGGGACATACCCTATAAATATATGACATAAGTATTTAATTTATGTGAAAATTAATAATATATATCAGCAAAAATCAGCATACGTATATACTATCTATTGCTTTTTTTATTTCCACTGCATGATAAGATATTAAACTTAACTTTTACTAACTTTATCAAACAACATCATTCGATTTCAACCAACAAGATGCTGGACTATTTTTAACCGACTTCATGTTGTTTCATTTGCATTACATTCTCACATTTTCTAAGAATCCACAATAAAGTTTGGAATTGTAGTATTTAATTTTGCATTAATAAAACGTTCACGCACTAAAATTTCTGATTAATATTTATTATATCGGGCATATAACAAAAATAATAAAATAGAGTTC